>JACEIK010011326.1:0-10295 GCA_018107945.1 Datura stramonium
AGCTAGACGTGGAGTCCGATGTATACACCCCACAGGTAGGACCCAATATACCTTGCCAGGGTATAAAGGCATGAACTGGGTGATCACAAAAGTCTGGGGCCAATCAGCCCAATAAGTACTATAATCTACGTTGGCAACGTAGTTTTGGGAACCTAGGTGCGCTGGAACCCCGGCCCGTTCAACGTTATGTTCTACTCCCACTGGATAGTCCAAGACAGAATACTAGGCTGATAGCTCGAAACTGGGGCCCAAGACTAGTCATGTATACATATCTGAAAGTACCCTGAGAGTCTTATCGAACTAGATTTTGAAACTGGATTCCAGACCGGTCAGAGCTGCTTATCTAGAAGCATCGTAACCATCTAAGAATAAATTGTAGTTTGAACTGGGGTCGTAAGGCTAGTCAGAGCTATATCTAAAGTGTCATGACTGCCTAGTGGACCAATAAACTGAATTCTGAATCTGATTCTAATAACAGGGTGGTAATAATTACACCTCGAAAAATTCTATAGTCAAACCGATCAGCTGATATTTCTGACAAACGCTAAGTGTTCTCACATTTTAACTAAAGCTAAGCAACCATTTATCTGACTGAGAATTTAGCATTTACAATAATCTCATAATTCACCACACTGATATAATCTAGAAAATTTCATGGTTAAACACTTTAGCAAGAGTCTAGTCTTTTCTACTCTCAAGGACTAGGGATAAACTAAATGTAAAGGGATAAGCATCAGTATTGTGATTAACGGGTGAAAATATCCATAATTAATATAACATAATAATTCCACATGGATTAAACAAAGCATTACCAAGAATTTCTTAACATTCAAAAATTATAGGGGCTAGAAATCACTTTTATGGGAATAACATCAACTTAATCAAGAACTGATGGATATCACGTCTAAAATAATCTTGAATATCATTCTATGTGAATTAAAAGAAAGCTGACATATATTCTCTTCGTATTCGAAAACTAAGGACTAGGATTTATAGAGAAACTAGAGAGGGGTTTTAGGGGACACAAGGGGAGAAATATCCCCTTGTTGAATTCCTACATACCTGAATTAGAATTTCCTTGGAGAAGGAAGCTTGGACTGCTGCAATGAAGGAAAACCCTAGTCTTGTTTGAGAATTTCTTGAGAGGAATGCTTATGGTATATTTTATGAAGATGAGTGGGAATGAGGGGGAAAACCGTTTTCCCCCTCTAAATCCCCTCAAAGTAACCCAAAACAACTTAGTTTAGGATTTAGGAGGTTAAGAAATTACCGAAGCACCCTTAGGAAAATCGCAGGAAATAACTGTCAGGTAGTCCCGACGAATGACCTAATGAATCGACCCCCTTTTCCATGACTCGTGGCTGCACTCATGAAGTACATTGCTTCTCAAACCTGTTGGGCTTGCGAAGGAAGACATAACAGATCGTTACCTTGTCACCACTACTCATGGTTACCATCCGTGAGGTACACTGCCTCAATACCAATTTTTTTTCAATTTGCTGACCACGACCCTCCCCAAGAATCATGGTGATAGACCACAACTCGTGGTGTCCTCTCGTCAAGTACATTATCCTTTTCCTTCTCTAATCTTACTCACCCTACCCCAAGACTGACACCACGAGTCGTGTGGCCTAACCACGACTCGTGGTCACATCCGTGAGGATCCGAATTCCCAAACTTCAACTCATCACCTGGGCCTCAGTATGAGTCACTTAACGACTCGTGGTCACTCTCCACAGGTCACAGAATGATTCGTTCTATGACCTGATACAAATTTTCCAATTTTTTTCTGATTTTTGTCCCGATTCTAGCCATTGAGCTTCCGAGGCAAAACATCAACCCCCCATTTCTTAGGTACTAGAAAACCCTAGCATATTATGTTCCTGAATACGTGTTATAGCGGTTGATTCTTTATTTGTCAAGATAGATAGTAGATCGTGGAAGTTGGTAAGGTTTAACCGTCGATTGCTATACATGTTGAACTGATGGAGATGAACAATATGCTTTCTTTGTTCTATCTCAAGATTATATTTATGATTGTGTCTTAATCTCTGCTATGGCTATGAGTTAATTATCTTACAGTTAGTATCAAAGCCAACATAGTTAAGGATTAAGATCGTTACTTAATCTTGAAATTGTTTATGAAATTAGTTTTTCGATATTCACGATATGGCTGTTTCTAATTTGAATGGGTTCAACTTGTTAAAATTATTTGATAACACTATTGTGTTAGTCGGTATTTGTGTCATTTTTCTGGTAACAATTGGTTTGTGTGTTTTCATCACCACTATATTTATCAATATGATTTAATTGATAAATGATATTTGAAGAAGAAGAAAAATTGAGTATCGTTCATTGTGTGTAAGATCTGCAGCAGCGAGTCTCTGCAGTTTTTGTTATGTCATGACCAAACTAAATAGGCCATGCGGACACCTACTCGACTCTACTCGACAAAAGAATCCCTTTTTCCCTAGACAACAAACGTATCAATAAAACACAGTCATTTCATGATTCATAAGTTAGAATATTTCTTTATTTACATTAGTTCTTACAACTAAACCAAGACAAACATAAATGAACCTCCCAACTAACACAACACTTCTCAAGATCTTGTCTAAATAGGTACAAGAGCTCTACAACTAAGTACCGAAAATGAAAGACACAACTCCTTCCGTGGAAGAATGCAGAAGTTATTCTTGAATGACTGCCACTCTAAGAAGATCTTCAACTTTCCACAACCTACACCAAAAGGCGTAGAAAGAGTAGTATCAGTACACCACACGTACTGGTAGACATCATCGGCCGACTACAGTTAGTTCACATGACAGCAAAATAATTAATAAGCATTGACACAAAATAAAATTGATTCTTACTTCTTTCTTGTCCTAAAATCACCTCTTTTATAAATTACCATAATCAATTAAGTCATGCAATATTACAAATACAGCCACTCATATTACAATCTTAGCGAGTTATTAGCCTACCATTTTGTCTGTCCGTTTCCACTGCAGCGGGTACTACCGCCATTGCGGCAATATGTCGCTGTAGTAGTATTCACTAAACAGTAACCCCAAAACTTAGTCCTTTCAATTTCCCTATCACGTCTTTCGTTCATTAAGTGTTTCTAGCCAAATTTACCTAGTGATTCATCATCAAAGAAATTTTCCCATGAGGTTTCTAATGTATTATAGTTCGTTCATACAAATATCATTTATGACAATCATGCCCTCTCAAATAACACATAACAATAAGTGCGACATACATTAAACTTTCATGCACATATATCACGTCAATTATCTCAAGAATATCATCAAACAAGTATCTTATATCATGCAAATCATACATTGTATCTTAATTCAAAAAATTTACCATCCACACATACCTGTCGTACATATCATAATTATACCTCACCTCATTCCGGTCTCATATCATAAGGTACATCCTTTGGATCACACAAGTATATCACCACTTTCTCGGTACCATCACCATCAATAAACATTGGTGTCATTCTTTACCAAAATCAATCTGAACTCGATCATACCAGTGGTAATGTGCAGGGCACACGTCTCAGTCACATCACTGTAAACACATGCCAGAGGATCTTACTTATGCCATTCCAGTTATGACCTGCATGGGACTCTAGAAATTCATGTACCCGCCATATGAGTCCTTTATCATACCCATCAGCATACTAATTTCGTACATCCAGCTGCATGGTAATTTAACCATGCCTATCAATGTACTTTCTCATAACACTCGCCTAAATACTCATCTCGGACATAAGCCTCTCATATCTACAAACCTCAATCAGGATGCGATCATATTGATCCAATACCGTATAGAGTACCTCCTCCCGGCCCAAGTCATACCTCTCTTATCGATATTACATAATTCTTCCTTTCCTTATTACATGACATCTCGGTTACTGGTACAATTTATCACGAACCACATTCACACCCTTGAAACATGCTCATCACATATCATCTCTATAGGTTCATTCACATAAAAATGCAGATAATAACACTTACAGCTTTGCAGTAAAAATTCACACGTAAATCACAGTTGAGAAATTAACATAATGGTGAGAAATTAACACAATGGGTTATAATACCGTTACCAATCTGCATATGCATAGAAAGACTTACATACTAAAAACATGAAAACCACACATGCATTTTCTTCTTACCTTCTTCTATATTATATTTAAGAGGTTAAATACTAATTATACCCTATAGATCATGAAGAGTCGCAACCTAGTCTTCTCAGTAGAATGGGCTCCGCTGTAGCAGTATAGCTACCATTGTAGCAGTCTCGCTGCAACGTTACCACTCTCGCTGCAGCATTACTGTGTTAGCAGTCCTCTGAACAATCCCTTTCCAGCCTTTTCTTATGGATATTTTCATCATAAATATCGTGATTCACCATCGTTAGTACATCTCGTCATAATATCTCATCGTATTATACCTCGTATTGCAATAACATAACACAACCTTTCGCCCTCATTGTTAACATCAAGTTAACGCCAATTTACGTGAGTTCAATAATTTCTAGGATATAAATTATGTTCAAAAAAGAAATTCATCACAAATTCTAATAATTAATCAACATATTACCATTAATTCTCCTACAAATTCATAAATCGAATTTCTAATCTCCTAACTCAGGATCTTCAGCACATGCTATGTGGTTCCTGTAAACCATAAAAATCACGTAGAAATCACGGTTACCTTACTCGTTTTAGTCAATCAAATCCATTCTATTAAATACGGAACATACATGCATCACTCAAATTCACTCTGCTAATCTTCTAGCGAAGTTGTTATATTTATACTAGTTCTCTCCTTCACTTCCTCACATGCGAGACACACAATTTCACATTCCTGCCTATTTATTTTTTGGATAAATTTATAACAACGTGTGAAGCGCATCAATCACATGCACATATATGTTTAGATAATAATAGTCTATCACAAAAGTGGGTAAGCCATAGCCTACCTGTGCGCTAAGCTCTCGCCAAGTCGTTTCCCAATCGCGTCTTTTCCTCGATTCCTTGGGTTCTTGCGAAGTCTCCCAGCTATGGAGGATAATTCTCTCCCCTCTAGCTCCTTTTCTTTTTCAAAATATCTATTCTCTAATTTTTGGCGTTTTTATTCAACCCTTGCAAGGACTTGATTTTTAAATCCAAATTAGGATAGGATTCCGCACTTTCTTCTTCGCGTTAATCCGCTGCAGCATGACCCTTACCACTGTGGCGGTCTAAAGCTTGTCCCACCTATTTTTATCCCGGTCCTTTCGGAGTGTTTTTTTCTAAACTTTAGTCCCGAACATCACCTTAATACAAAATTTTTAATTCTCCCTCGGACTCGGGCAGGGTGGTTGCTATAACGAGTGAACGGGTCGTTACATGTTAGAGTAGAATTATGCATGTTATTAAAGGCACATATAATAGTCTAATTATGTCATTAGATACCATACATTCTTATTTTTATTTATATATTGAAAAGGTATAATCCACATATGTACAATAAAAGATAGAAAGAAGCATGAGTGGAAAAATATATATTTTTGGTTTCACAAGCAAACAGAGGCACCCTCCATAGTTTCTATTGTCTTCTGCTAGTTTGGATTATATGTAGTAATATGTTTCATTGACGAAATATAGTTGTGAACTTGTTTTTGACTGAATAGTTTCTATGGTTCCTTTGGGCTCTTAGCCAAAGAGTGGGATTAGAATAAATATAATACTGAAAGGTTTACTCATATGGGTCTTATTTTTATTTCACACATATATATTATATAATTTTAAATAATAATTTATGATTAATGAATTGTTTCCAACAAAGTGGTCTATTTATTTTGAATCATGAAAATTTCTTAGAACATTGTACATATGAAATAATATCATACATGGATTGAGAGTTATGATTAATAAATAGTTTCCACCAAAGTGGTATACTTATTTGAATCATTGAAATATTTTCAATGGACCATGTCTAAATTGTCTTTGATAAGTGTACACTAATATTGGAGGTTTTTCTGCTTAAAGGAGATTTACCTTTTGATGCTAGTATAAATAAATTAGTGAGAAGATATATTGAGTTTCCACCCAAAGGAGGAAATTTATTGTCTTGGATTTTCATAAAATAAGAGGAAATTTTTTTATAAGAAGAGGTTTTATGTCTCTATCCCAAAGGAAGGACATGATGCATGTCTTAGACTCTTGAATTTTCTTGTTCATTAATCCCTAACGTCCCTTCTTGAGCAGTTTGATCAGCTTAAGCCAACATATAATGCACAAAAAGATAAGTGGAGTATTGATGAACTTATTACTATTTTTGTGGTAGAATAAAGGAGGGTCTGAAAAGAGAAAGGTGAGGGCATAGTGAACCTTGTTAGTTCATCTAGATCAGCTGATTATCCTTCTTATAAAAGAAAAGGTAGACCCAAATTTCATAAAAAGAAGCATGGGTAGTCTCATCATCCAAGTAATAATAGTGGTAATTCTAATAATCCTAGTGGTAATCAAGGTAGTCTCATAATCCTATTGGCCATCGTGATTAAGAAGGAAATCAAGAGTTAGGAGTGCAAACAAGTAGGTCATAAGAAAGTTGCTTGTCTTCTGAGAAAGAAATCAGGTAACCTTTTGGATTTTGTGTTCTTTGAAACTTGTCTTATGGATGTTCCTTTAAATTCCTGGTGGTCGGATAGTGGCGCAACTTTTCATTTAACCAATGACTTGCAGGACTTGGGAAGAAGACTGAAGCCAAGAGAGGATGAAGCCAGCATAGTTGTGGCAATGGAGTTAAAGTGAAAGTACAGTTTATAGGAACTGTTATTCTGTCTTTAAAAAATAATTCTAGTATTCGTTTAGAAAATATTGTTTTTATACTGTCTATAAGATGAAAATCAGTTGCTCTTTCAATTTTGGACAAATATGGTTATTCATTTCAATTAAGTAATGGTTTTGTTAAAATCTCTTACAATTCACATGTCATTGATGATAGTTTTTTGAGTGATGGTTTATACCACTTAAATGTTTTGAATAAAAATGTTTCTGCAATGCATGTTGAAAAAATTTCCCATAAACAATCTATTATGAGTAAAACGTCTTACCTATTATGGAATAGGTGTCTTGGTAATATTTCTAAAGAAAGAATAGAGCGATTGGTAAAGCAAAATATTTTACTTGTTCTTGATCCAAAAGATTTTGAAATTTATGTTGATTATGTCAAAAGATAAAATGACCAAGGTTAAGAGAAAGGGTTCCACTAGGAGCTCTAAACTCTTGGAAATTATTCGTACAGATATTAGTGGACCTTATGTACCTACTTTGAGCAATGACAAATATTTCATTACTTTTATTAATGACTTTTCTTGATATTGTTATATATACCTTTAAAAAAGAAGTATGAAGCACTTGATAAATCTAAAATAAGGTGGAGTGATCTCAATAGTATGATGGAATGTTAAAAGTGTTCACAAAAAGGTATTAAGAAGTTTCTAGTCACTAGAGCTAAACATTTGTCCTACCCTTACCCCTAGACTTCATGATAACCTGCAAGTCCTTAGTAATTTTGAGTGTAGCGACTCTACATTAGTGGTGAGTTACACGACAAGACCGTGGGACAATTTGTATGCACTTGAATTTCTTTGTGAGAGTGAATTTATTTGCCTTACTATATAATCCCTATGTGTGAAATGCTTAAAAATGTATGGGATTCTCTCTTTTGTGAGTGACTTCACTTCCTTGGGTTACATGTTTGAAAGTGTTTTAAAGTGAGAGATGTGAATAAGACAAGTGTGTAGCGAGCTTTAAGGCAAGCTTTGAATATGAATTTCAATAACTTAGAGATGCTCCTTGAGTTAGTTTTGATGAATTGTACCCCTTTTTTGAATAAAATGAATGCATACAAGATATGATTAATGACTGTGGTCACCTATTGAAGCTTGTGCAACATGTTTTGAGTATTTTTCTTTTTCTTGAGTTGGTATATAATACTTGGGTTGTCTTGAGTCTAAATGGTTTTGTGTGCAACTCCCATGGTGCTCTAAGCGTATATAAAGTCTCTATGTAAAGGAATGCCTTGCCTGAGGACAAGAAATGGTTCAAGTTTGGAGGTTTTAGGAGTTGGTAATTTACCAACTCATTCAGCTTTTAAGCATGAGCATTTTTTTGGTTTTCAACTCATTTAGGAAGGTTTTATGCCCTTTTTCTTGTCTATGCAGGCACTTGGAGGAACCAAAGGTAATGGAGGTTTTGAACTCAAAAAGAGCTGCTAAAGACATGCTTTTAACCGGCTAAACCCCGATACAGACTTGCAAAACATAGGTGGGACTGTTTGCACCGGCTATTCACCGATGCTTCGCAGGTTGATTCATCGGTACTTCGCAGGGTGGCACCGACTATTCACCGGTACTTTGCAGGTTGGAACCGGTTATTCACTGGTGCTTTGCAGGTGGCACCAGCTATTCATCGGTGCTTCACAGGTTGGCACCGACTATTCACCGGTGCTTCACAGGTTGGCACTGGCTATTCACTGGTGGTTCACAGGTTGGCACCGGTTGTTCTCAGTTCGAAGGGTAAGTGACTCATTTCATTGATGGATGGGAAAAAATGTCAAGAGAGGTTCCCAAAGCTCCTAGAAGCCACCAAGAGCAATTGTGAAAAGTTACACACAAGAAAGTACATATATATATATATATGACCCAACATTGTACACCACACATAATCAACACAAGTCACATAAAAAAACACCATAAAATTGTATTGATAGAATTTTCTTTTCTTCTTCTTTTTCTTCAACCCATTTTGGGGGAATTCCACCATTATTGTAAGACCTTGTGAAGCAAATTTGTGAATTAATATGATGAATGTTGAGGGGTATCCTCTTGGTAACTTCTCTCTCTCTCTCCAAATATGCATAACTAATTTTCTAGCTAGGGGTGTGTGCATGGTGGGTTTGTTAAATTGAATGGGTATTGATTAATTGCTCTTGGATTCTTATTGGAAGTATAGATCTATTATTTTCTCCAAGTTTTAATTGTGAAAATTGATGGTTTCAAACATGAATTTTGCTTTACTTTTCTTGCTTTTTCTTGAGTGAGAAAGGTGAGAATTGGGTGAGAAGATAATAGTGAGGACTTGGAGTGTTGCTGTGTGGGATTTATCTAGATATAGTCAAAACTCATATTTTCACTCCATTAAAGGTCACGGCTAGATATAGCTTAATCCTTCCTCAAGCTTTTGTGCATGATAACTTGAATTTGGCTTTGGGATTTGAGAAAACCCGAGGCGTAAACATTCTTGTGATTGAAAAATGAGAGAATGTGATTTATCCACTGCTTTCTATGTTAAATTTGAGTCTAAGGCAATGATGAAAATCCCATTATAGTTGTTAACCCATCAATAGCACACCCCTATCCATCTCACTTGTGATTGCAGCAATTGCAACTCCCTCCACTTAATTTGAATGTGAATTTGATGTTATTTTCCTTTTTCCCAAAATTTTACTTTTCAAATGTGGAACAATGATGCGTTCTAGTTTGAATTAGTTTATAATTCTTGGATTATCGACTCAATTCTCTGCGGGATTCGACCTTGACAACCGTCAGGTTATTTGTTTTGATACAACGACCGTGTACACTCTTTTGTAAAGAAGAGTGTAGTTTGGATGTTATCACTGGTTGTCCTGGAGGAGCTGCTAACATGGTGGACTGGGCCTTTCCCCATCCTACTGACGGGAAATCCCTCAATCTATGACCCAGCTGGCCACACCTTAAACAACCATCTTTACCCAAACGGCACTCCCCCGGATGGTTCTTACCGCACTTAGGAAAGCCTAGAAAAGTGTGGTTGCTGGAGACATGGCTCTGGGACTGGGAGCCAGATGTACCACCCCTCTTATCTTTACAGGGCCTGGAAGATGGAGCACTGGCTGAGGAAGTGTAATACCTCAGAAGTGCCTAAGACTAGACTCAGGAATTTGAAATGAGAAGCAGCAGAAAATTTGAAAATTTTCCTCAGGACGACTAATGGTATGAGTCATAGGAAGGAACCACGACCTGTAGGAACCACCCATGGTTAGAAGTTATGTGGGAAGGTGTTTGAACAATGTGCCTTGTAACGACTGATCAGGGGAATATTTATATGCCAAATCGACACTCAAATGCATCGCTTTTGCCTTGTTTATCCAATAATGTGTGTATATTCTCATGTAAATTGTATGGAAGTGTGATTTTATACTAATCAACATGATTAGCCTTGTTTTGTAGGTTTTTGATGATTTTTGAGGAGC
>JACEIK010011326.1:15749-37678 GCA_018107945.1 Datura stramonium
TAAATTAACACTTTAAAAGGTTTCACCCCGTATTCCTGTTCCTGTGGGTTCGACATTCCGGTTCTTAAAAAGAGCCACTATATTACTTGTACGACCCGTAAACTTGCGGGATCATCAACGACCTGTTGGTTGAAGGTACGTTTCACGACCCGAAAGTAGACCCAAATTGCAACACCGGACAAGGAGCGCCGAGAGACTCCAAGTCGACCCATGGCGTGAGTTTACATCTAACTCAATCAATAAATAGTTATACTCAATGTAATCATATAGAGGAAACATAAACATGCCATAACATAGAAATCGAAGCGTACTTCATACATAACAGCTGAATACTACACATAGTCTGAAAGCCTCTAACATAAAAAATGGGTTAACGGGAGAACATCCCCAACTAACCCGACAAGTCTATAAAACTGAACATGCATAGAGAAATCTGATAAACATGGTCCTTGGGAAATGAGGACTCATCACAAGCGTAGGGTGCTAACTCTGAAAGGCTAGTTGAGAATGGGGCTGAGTCTGAGAGCGGGGGCATATTATGAATCAATACAATATAGAGTATACGGTCAGTACATGGAATGTACCGAGTATGGAATGTGGCACGTAGTTCTGAGATTCACGGAAAAACTTGTTCCCCGAACCTACTCGATGTTAAATACTACTCCCAAAATATATATAGTGCTTATAGTATAATATGCATGAGATACATAGGCTAGTTAAATCATGATAAACATAAGAATGCTTGTAAATACGTGAACTAGCCATGAGGGTAAGGCCCGTGAGTCGACCAAAATCATAAATAGTAAATCATGAGGTAAATCATTTATATTCTTATTAAATCATAAATTCATAATGGGCATTTGGATAATCTATATCATAACTTATAAATCATGATGGGTTTAAGAACATCACAAATGGAGGTAAAAATCATAACTTGATTCATCATAGAACATGCATAATTAGGGATAATTTAATAAAAATTGAAATCAATAAATTTATAATTGAATAAGTGGTAAAATATAATCATGATTCGTAAAATATGATGTAAAAAATGAGAAGTAGTAACCCATAGATAGATCATTAGAATTTCACAAGATTTAGGATAAAACCCCATAAGATTTTTAGACAAAACTTCATGAATTTGGAGAGATTGGGCATGGGTGTGAACGGAAACTCCCACTCATAACCCTACTTACTTGATTATATCTTATTCTTAAACTTCTCTGATTGCCCAAGGAAGAATTGAAGAGAACTTGAAGAAGGACAAGCTTGATCACCTCTCTAACTATATAGCTTTGCATGCATGAATGAAAATGGCCTAAAATGAACTTAACCCCTTTAAAATTCATAATTAAAAACTTAAAACGACGTAGTTTAGGCCTTAGGATCATAGAGATTATGGAAAAGTCCTTACTAAATTCGCAGAAAATAACTGCCAGTCAGTCCCCATGAGGGGCATGACGACTCGTCACCTCAGGCCACAACTCGTGGAATCGTTCATGAAGTACACTGCTTAACAAGTCATCTGGGCTTGCCACGAGGGAATCCACGATTCGTTACTGGTGACCACGACTCATGGTCACCATTCATCACATGAACTTCCTCAATTCCAAAAAGTTTTCATCTAGCTGACGATGACCCATCCCACGAATCGTGGTGACTGACCACGACTTATGGGGTCCTTCCATTAGGTACACTGCCTTTTTCCTTTTCCTTCTCAATCACCACTTTCCACGACTGACTTAACGAGTTGTGGGTCTAACCACAACTCATGGTCATGTCTGTGGGGACCCAAGTTCCGAAATTCGAACTCATCTCCTGAGTCTCACCACGAGTCACATCACGACTCGTGGTATGCTCCCACGAGTCACATCACAACTCGTTCTGTGTCCTGATGCCAGTTTTAAAATTTTCTCCATTTCAACTCCCGGGTCTGATCTTTGGGCTTCAGGGGTATAAAAATATCCCACTTGGAACATTCGTCTTTGAATGTTGGAAAGCATACAGTAAAGTAGAGAAATTCAATTATCGTATTCAAATACTGATAATTTAAAGCTGGAAACTAACGGAATGACTATCTCCGATTTAAACTACATAGGTGAACTAAATTCATGAATCATACATACCTCTATATACATAAATGAAACTTTGGCACATGAACTAAACATGAAAACTAAATTGATTTTTAGGGAATAAACTGATACCTCAAGATGGAACTGAGCCAGTAGAGAAAAAATGTGGGTAGCAATCATATCTTCTTCGGCTTCCCATGTAGCTCCCTCAACATGTTGATTACTCCATAAAACTTTCACTAAAGCTACTTCCTTCTTCCTTAGACTTCGAACTTGATGATCCAGTATTTCCACCAGAACCTCCTCATAACTAAGGCTATCTTTCACACCAACACTGTCCACCAGGACAACAAGAACTGGATGACCCAATCACTTCTTTAAGAGAGATACATGGAATACAGGATGCATGGAAGCTAATTCTAAAGGTAACTCCAATTCATATGCCACCTTGCCAACCCGTTTCACAATTTGGTAGGGGCTAACATAACAAGGGATGAGTTTTCCTTTCTTTCCAAACCGCATCACTCCCTTCATGGGTGAAACCTTCACAAACACCCAATCATCCACTTCGCACTCAAGTTTTCTCCTTCTCACATCGGCATAGGACTTTTGTTGACTTTAACCTATTTTCAACCTATCCCGTATGAGTTGAACCTTTTTCATAGCCTCATGGACTGAATCTGGTCCTATCATTATAGCTTCGCCAACTTCGAACCAACCAATAGGTGATCTACAGCTCTGCCTATAGAAAACCTCAAATGCAGCCATCTGAATACTGGAATGGTAGCTGTTATTGTATGCACACTCGATTAGAGGAAAATGATCATCCCAACTACCTTTTAAGTCAATTACGCATGCTCCTAACATGTCCTCGAGAGTCTCAATTGTCCGCTCTGCTTGACCATCCATTTGTAGGTGAAATGTTGTGTTGAGCTTAACTTGAGTGCCAAGTCCTTTTTGAAATGACCTCCAAAATTGGGAGGTAAATTGGGTACCGATGTATGAAATGATGGATAATGGGATTCCATGTAATCGAAATACCTCCCGAATATATAGTTTGGAATAATCCTCTACCGAATTCGTGGTTTTGACCTGTAGAAAATGAGCAGCCTTGGTCAACCTATCTACCACAACCCAAATGGAGTCATATTATCGACGAGTATGAGGTAAACATGTTATGAAGTCCATATTAATTTCTTCCAATTTCCAAGTAGGAATACTAATATCTTGAAGCACGCCTCCTGGTCTCTGATGCTGAACCTTTACTTGCTGACAGTTCAGACACTTATCTACAAACTGCGCGATGTCCTTCTTCATGCCATTCCACAAATAGACTTCTCGTAAGTCATGGTACATCTTGATGGCGCCTGGATGGATAGAATACCTGGATCCATGAGCCTTGTGCAACATCCGGCTCCTCAAATCATCAACATCCGGAACATATAGGCGAACCTTGTACCGAATCACACCATCTCCCCCTTTGGAGAAGACCTCTACCTTCTGATTTTGAGAGGCTTCCTTTAACTTTACCAAAATCGGGTCCTCATCTTGTCTAGCTTTTACATCAGTCACCAAGGGTGATTCTGATCCGTTCTGAACAATAACACTGCCATCGGTTGAGTCCACCATCCTAACCCCAACCTTATGAGTCAATGCACATCCTTCACCAGCTCCTTCCTTCCTTCATCCACATGAGAGACACTCTCCATAGAGAGTCTACTAAGTGCATCTTCTACTACATTAGCCTTGCCCGGATTGTAAAGCACACTCATATCGTAGTCCTTGAGTAGCTCCAACCACCTCCTTTTGCCAAAGGTTGAGATCCTTCTAGGGAAACACATATTGTAAACTCTTATGGTCCGTAAACACATCCACGTGGACCCCATACAAATAATGTTGCCATATATTCAAGGCGAATACCACCGCGGCCAATTCAAGATCGTGGGTCGGGTAATTCTTCTCATGAACTTTGAGCTGTCTAAAGGCATATTCTATAACTCTTTCATGCTGCATCAATACACACCCAAGTATGATTCTTGAAGCATCACAATACACTACAAACCCATCGGTACCCTCGGGTAGGGTTAATACCGGTGTTGAAGTAAGTTGAGTTTTCAACTCTTGAAAGCTCTTCTCACAAGCCTCCGACCATTGGAATTTCACCTTATTTTGGGTCAATTTGGTCAAGGGTGCTGCAATAGATGACAAACCTTCAACAAATCTCCAATAGTAGCCAGCTAAACCCAAAAAGCTCTGGATGTCCGAAGATTCACCAGTCTAGGCCAATTCTTCACCTCTTCTATTTTCTAAGAATCCACCTTTGTATCCTCACTTGATACCACGTGGCCAAAAAATGCCACGGAGTTAAAAAAAACTCGCACTTGCTGAACTTGGAATATAATTGGCGATCCTTGAGAGTCTGAAGCACTATTTTCAAATGAGCGGCATGCTTCTCCTCGCTCCAAGAGTATATCAAGATGTCATCAATAAACACAATCACGAACATATCAAAGTATAGCTTGAGCACCTTGTTCATCAAGTATATAAAATCTTCAGGAGCATTCGTTAGTACAAAAGACATAACTACAAACTCATAATGACCATACCGCATCCTAAAGGCTGTCTTCAGGATATTTCTCTCCCAAACTCTGAGCTGATGGTACCCAGATCTGAGATCTATCTTTGAAAATCACTTGAAACCCTGAAGCTTGTCAAATAAATCATCTATCCTGGGTAAAGGTTTCCTGTTCTTGACGGTGACCTTGCTCAACTACCGATAATCAATACACATACGGAGAGAACTATCATTCTTTTGAACAAAGAGAACTGGTGCACCCCATGGGGACTTGCTCGGTGTAATGAAACCCTTATCTAACAGTTCCTTCAACTGTTCTTTCAACTCCTTTAGCTCATCTAGAGCCATTATGTAGGGAGGAATAGATATAGGATGCGTTTCGGGGGGAAGGTCAATGCCAAAATCAATCTCCCGCTCGGGAGGGATTCCCGGTAAATCATCTGGGAAGACTTCTGGATACTCACATACTACTGGGACTGACTAGATAGTCGGGGTCTAAGACTCAACATCCTTAACCCTAACAAGATGGTACACATAACCCTTGGAAATCATCTTTCTAGCCTTAAGGTAGGAAATGAAACAACCTACAGGCACAACTAAACTGATCTTCCATTCTATGACTGGATCACCCGGAAATATGAACTCTACTGTCCGAGTTCTACAATTAGCTGAGGCATAACATGCAAATAGACAATCCATGCCGAGGATAATATCAAAGTCAGTCATGGTTAACTATACAAGGTCTACGGAGGTGACTTTATGCAATACTATGATCAGAAAACTTCTATACACCCGCCTAGCTACAATAAAATCACCGAAGGGAGTAGAAATTGAGAATGGTTCTGATAGAATTTCGAGACTGACTCCAAAGCTACTTGCAATATAAGGTGCCACAAAATACAAGGTAACCCCTGGATCTAACAAAGCATAAGCATCAAGGTGAAACACTCGTAACATACTAGTAACCACATTCGGTGAAGTCTCCTGCTCCTGACAGGTCGCAAGGGCATAGAACTTGTCTGGCGCTGACTGCCAGCTAAACTAGTCAAAACGCCCTGCTAGGAGGGACGTGCTGCTGCTTGTGGCCATTTCCAGTACNGTGGCCATTTCCAGTACCATTCCTCCTACCATTTACTCTGCGGGGAGCCATGATTCTACAATCGCAAATATCATGAATTAGAAGGACAGAGCGACATTTCATCTCACGACATAGATAATGAAAGAAGGGAACATTTCCTAAACGTCTTGTAGCCTCTTTGTCATAAGTGTGGTGTGCTTCAAACCCATGAAAAAGACTCTACTTAACGCGGCTTTCAGACACCCTAGGACACTTCAAACCTATGGCTCTGATACCAGGTTTTTCACAACTAGAACGTAGACCCAGATCGCAACATGAGACAAGGAGCCCCGAGAGACTCCAAGTCGACCCATGGCGTGAGCTTACATCTAACTCAATCAATAAAGAGTAGTACTCAACCTATTCATATAGAGGAAACATAAACATGTCATAACATAGAAAGCGAAGCGTACTTCATATATAACAGCTGAATACTACACATAGTGTAAAAGTCTCTAACATAACAGATAGGTTGACGGGACAACACCCCCAACTAACTCGAAAAGTCTAGAAAACTGAACATGCATAGAGAAATCTTATAAACATAGTCCTTGGGGGATAAGGACTCACCACAAGTGTAGGATGCTAACACTGAAACACTGGCTGAGAACGGGGCTAAGTCTGAGAGTCGGGGCCTGTATCACAAAATGATACTGTATAAAGTATGCGGTCAACATTTGAATGCACCGAGTATGTAAGGTAAGTAAAATAGGAATTTAAATATATAAAAGCTAATAAGAGATCATAAGAGTGGGACAATGTGCTCATAACATAAATATCATAAAATAACATAAGGCTCAAGGTTTTAAAATCATTCATAATCCATTCATTACCATATGATAAGAGAAACTTTATAAATCATAACTTGAGCCAAAATAACAATAACATCATAATGCATAAACACATGCAAAACAATGGGAGATTCTTATAACCGACATACCCCATATGAGCTCACATGGAGCTCGACCTGTAAATCCCTAATTGGGAGGGTGTTCGTACCTTTCCAAGGATAGAACTGTGAAGGGCGTGATATGACACATGAAAGGCCCATTTGTGCAAAGGGGATAGTCTCAAGGGAGGTCCCATCATGTCCTACGGTGGTACGTAGTTCTGAGATTCAGGGAAAAACCTGGGCCCCGAACCTACTCGGTGTTAAATACTACTCCCAAAATATATATAGTGCCCATAGTATAATATGCATGAGATAAATGGGCTTGTTAAATAATGAGAAACATAAGCATGCTTGTAAATACGTGAACTAGCCATGAGGGTAAGGCTCGTGAGTCAACTAAAATCATAAATAGTAAATCACGAGGTAAATCATGTATATGCTTATTAATCATAAATTCATAATTGACATTTGGATAATTCCATATCATAACTCTTAAACCATGATGGGTTTAAGAAAATCACAAATGGAGGTAAAAATAATAACTCGATTCATCATAGAACATGAATAATTAGGAATAATTTAATAGAAACTAAAATCAATAAATTTATAATTGAATAAGTGGCAAAACATAATCATGATTTGTAAAATATGATGTAAAACATGAGAAGTAGTAACCCATAGATAGATCATTAGAATTTCATAAGATTTAGGATAAAACCCTATAAGATTTTTAGATAAAAAATCATGAATTAGGAGAGATTGGGCATAGGTGTGAATGAAAACACCCACTCATAACCTTATTATAGCTGATTCTTACACTTCTCTTATTTCCCAAGGAAGAATTGAAGAGAACTTGAAGAAGGACAAGCTTGATCACCTCTCTAACTTTCTACCTTTGCATACATGAATGAAAATGGCCTAAAATGAACTTAACCCTCTTAAAAGTCATCATTCAAAACTTAAAACGATGTAGTTTAGGCCTTAAGATTGTAGGAATTATGGAAAGGCCCTTACTAAATTAACATAAAATAACTGCCAGTTAGTCCCCACGAGTTACATGATGACTCGTCACCTCAGGCCGCGACTTGCGGCATCATCCGTCAAGTATACTGCTTAACAAGTAATCTGGGCTTGAGCGCAGATGAGGAAGCGGGAGTAAGAAAACCTATAATCTCTTTCTTGTCCTTCTACTTAAGGTTAAGGGGCAAAGAGACGAGGGACTTCACGATTCATTACTGGTGATCACGACTAGTGGTCACCATTCGCCACATGCACTACCTCAATTCCAAAAAGTTTTCATCTAGCTGACCACGATCCATTCCCTAAATCGTGGTGATTGACCATGACTAGTGGGGTCCTTCTGTTAGGTACTCTGTCTTCTTCCTGTTCTTTCTCAATCACCACTTCCCATGACTGACCTAACGAGTTGTGGGGTCAGACCACGACTTGTGTTTGTGTCCGTGGGGACCCAAATTCCCAAATTCAAACTAATCTCCTGAGCCTCACCACGAGTGATATCACGACTCTTGGTCTGTTCCCACGGGTCACATCATGACCCGTTTTGTGTCCTGATGCATATTTTAAAATTTTCTTCGTTCCAACTCTCGGGTCTGATCTTTGGGCTTCTGAGGTATAACCGTATGACTCATAGGCAGGAGTTGTGGGTTGGTTCTAGAATAGTCAGGGATGGATAGTACGAGTCGCGTTATGACTCATTGTGAGGAACAAGTCATGCTATGACTCGTTGAGGAGCAACGATTCGTTGTAAGTGCCCATAGGAAGAGTAGGAAAATTCCCTCAGTCAAAGTAAAGGATGGAACCCATGACTCGTTGGATGAAGGTATGAGTCGTGTTGTGACTCATGGGAAGTCCGGATGTAGTTTCACCAGAGGCAGTAATGAGAGGATGCAACGGATCGTTGTTGTATGTAATTGAGTCATGGTATCAAGACCTGAGAACTGAAAAATGAGGGAAGGGAAGTAATGGAAAAATACCACGAGTCGTGGTATCAAGGTACGACTCGTTGTTTCACTCATTGTCACTGGAAGTGCAGAAATTACAAACATTTAATTAAGGTTATTTTCATAAGTCCTAAGCCCTAAGGTCCTAATATACATTGTTTGAAGCTCAATTAGCAAGGTTTAAAGGGTGTGAAGCCTATTCTAAGCCTTACCATTCCATGCATGAAAATTAGTGCTCTTCCTTGGAGATCAAGATTGAAGAATTTCCCTAATTTCTTTTCAATTTACTTTGGGTTTTCAAGAGGAAGTGTAAATCAGATTTACCCAGGTATGTGATGCTATGAATGAGAGTTCCTTTCACTCTCATTCTCTTAGTTCCCTCTTAATTCCATGGATTTCAATTCTAAATTCAAGTTTCATGATCTATGGGGTTTATTCCAATTCTTGTGAAATTCTCTATGATCTATCTATGGGTCAATTCCCTTCATGTATAAAATTATGTTATATGATCTATGGGAATATTTTATAACTATTTTGATTATTAATTTATAGTTTCAAATTTTAAAATATATTATGCCCAATTATGTGTGCTTCATGAAAAATCAAGTTATGATTCCATTATGATCTTGATCTTCTTAATCCCTAAATTATGATTTATGATGTATGATATGATTTCTCTCAATTACTCATCATGGATTTATGAACATCAAGTATATGATTGTTTTACAAGTATGCATGGATTTCATGATTTATGAATTTATGACTCTTGACCAACTCATGGGCCCTTATTTATGGCTAATTATGTATTTCAAGTGGGATCCATCATGTGTTATTTATTTGGCCATGAACTTCATGAATAATTTTATGATTATGATATGAGCCCTCATGTTCATGTTTTTGGGAGCATTGTCTAGAACCGAGTAGACCCGGCGTTCAGGTCAACCCCACAGTCTCAAGACTACGTGCCACCTTAGGTATGTGGAACTTCATGAATAATTTTATGATTATGATTGAGGTCTGATGTTCATGTTTTTGGTTACTGTTCAGAACCGAGTAGACCCTGGCTCGTGGCTAAACCCCACGCCTCTCAAGACTACGTGCCACCTTAGGTATGTGTATATATATATATATATATTTTATTGTATCTCATCAGAGATATCATGCACATGTCCCCTACCTAGTAAGCCTGAGACTCCGGCCCTAAACCTACTACAAAATAGTGAGGCATCATGTGCTCTCATCATGATGTCAGTTTGCTACAGCAGTCCTCCCATATTGTTCCTCGTGATTTATGCATAGTTATTTTTGCGTTACTTGGGCTCAAGTTATGTTTATGTGCTTTCTTACGATTATGATTATGATTGGTTTATGAATGGTTTGAAAACCTTTGGTGCCCTTATGTTTACATTATGATACTTACTTTATGATCTTGCTAACCTACTCTTATGAACTCTTATGTACTTTAACTCCGTCCGTTTTGTACTTACCTTGCATACTCGCACATTCAAAGTACTAGCCGCATACTCTATCCTATATCATTTCATGATACGTGCTCGAACATTCAAGTTCAACCCCGCCATTAGCCTCGATCCTCAAAGTTTACATCCCTGGCCAAAAAGTTGGTGAGTCCTCATCCTTCGAGGTCCTTTTCAATTTATGTTCAAGAGCTCAGTTTCATACCTTAGTGAGTTAGTTAGGTCTTGCCCCATCAACTGGTCGCATGTAGAGTAGCTGGCTAGACATAATATGTACCTACTCGACTGTGTTATGTATTCGCATGTTCGATGTTATTATGTTGTTAGAATTCCACTATAATGTATGGACTAGACTTACGCATCATTATTTTGCGTTTTTTGGATGTTATGTTCTGGAGGCCGCAGCCCAGCTTGAAGCCTCTCTGGGTTCCTTCTCCGTGTCTCGCATCTAGGTCTATGCTCTGGTCATGAAAAACATGGAATTAGAGCATTAGGTTTGAAGTGTCCTAGGTCTAAAAGTCGCGTTATGTAGAGTCTATTTCATGGATGTGAAGTGCGCCACACTTATGACGAAGAGGCTATGGAACATTTTGAGGAAATGTCCCTCTTTCATGATTTATGTCATCGAGGAAATGTCCCTCTATCCTTATAACTTATGCTATACACATTTATAGACTCATGCATCCTCGTTGAGCTAATGAAAGAAGGAACATAAATGGAAATGGTCACGAAAATGGCTATGGGGATGGGCACCGCAAATCTCACTGCCTCAGAGGATCATGTGCCCGAGCAGTAGCCCATACAGTTTAGGGCTGCCATTTAGCTGCTATCTTAAGATTTTTTACCGCCCAACCACCTGTGCGGTAGCGCATATCCCTCGGTAATGGGAATGTGGTGGCGAAGGTGGACGAGGATTCGCATGAGTTTATTGATGAAGTTCGAAGATCACCCGCATCATGGGGGTGACTAAGGAGGACTTCGCAAATCTAGACTTGTATCAGCTGAAAGGGGTTGAGCATATTTTGCTCAGCAATGGAAGGCTGATAGGCAGACATTGAGAGGGCCCACGGTTGGAATGAGCCAGAATCGCTGCTTTTGGATTGGTCCGTTCCCCGAGATATGAGGAAATCCAAAGCAAACCGAAGTTTGTGAACCCAAGTGTAACAATATGATGGTCGTGAATATGCACCGGAGTTCACTCATTTGTCCAAATATGCACCAGAGCTAGTGGTTGATCAAAGGGCTTGAGTGAGAAGGTTTGTGCATGGGATAGCGGACTACCTAGTCATGGATATAGACCGCATGCTTCACCAGACATCAATTTTCATCCGCATGGTTTTGTATGCTCGGTGAGATTTGAGGCAAGCAGATCCAGAGAAAGAGAGGCCAAGAGGTGGCCAGGATTGCACAGCCATGGGTTCTCCCAATAGAGATCAGGAGGTAGACATCGTCAAGTAGTCTCATTAGAGGTCACGGCTCCCAACACCATTATCACCAAAGACTCCATCTCAGATTTGCGAGGTGACAGAGGAGCTGAGCACTGTGTTCGAGGGGATAAAGAGCATGTGTGCGTACCTTTCCATTCCGTGGAAAGTGTGGCAAGAATCACATAGGGGAGTGCTTGATCAAGTAAGATATCTGTTTTGGGCATGGTAGACCCAAGCACAGCTACCGGGAGTGTCCATTGGCTATACAAGGTGATTGTAAAGGTCGTGAGCTCACAGTTACTCGCCTCAAGAATGTGCCGCACCAGACGCCTAGCTCAAACTTTGGTGTGTCCACTAGTGTGGGCCAGGCCACCGCAAGAACATGTTTTATGCCCTTGCATCTTGGATGTCAGACCAGGAAACTCACTACATGTTTTGCAATGGTTTGTTACAAGTATTCCACCTTGATGTATATGCATTTCTAGATTCGGTATTAATTTATCTTTATGATGCCCTCTATGTTGCTAGTAGTTTCTAGTTTGTCCCAAAAATTATATTAAAACCCTTCTACTTCCTCTACCCGCCGGTGATTCAGCTTATGGCTGATCTAGTATATAGAAATCGCCCGTCAACAGCCCCGTAAAGTCACCTCTACAGATTTAGTAGAGCTAGCCATGATAGATTTTGATGTTATCTTTGTCATGGACTGGCTACAGCATGCATGCTATGACTTAGTAAATTATATAACCCATGCGTAGAGTTCGATTTCGTGATCCGGGCCCTAGAGTGGAAGGGTAGTTTAGCTATGCCTCGTAGGGGCCGCCTATTTCCTACCTTTAATGCTAGAAAGATGATTTCTAAGGGTTGCGTGTACCATTTAGTTAGGGTTAAGGATGCTACATCTGAAACTCCAACTATACAAGTAAGTCCCCCAGAGTGTGAATATCCAAGAGTGCTTTGCGATGATTTACCAGAATTTATAATACCTGAAGGCCTAAGAATAAATTCCGGGGTTGAATTTAAAAGTCAAGAAACCGGCAAAAAACATCACATAACAAAGTGACTCAAGGACTCATGTTTGGGTGCCACAGGTTGTCGAAAGTTGTCGTGGTATGGGAGTTCGTGGAGGTAGTGGTGACAACTGACTTATGCAACGAACGTTGTCGTGAGCAATGAGTCGCTGTTACCGGGCCGTTGGAAGGACTCAACTTGTAACATGGGGAACCCATGGGCATCCCACGATCCAGGAGAAGTGACAACCCATTGTTTCTTGTCATTGTTTATGGGTTGAAATGTCCAAGGCTAATGGCGGATTGAGACCACGACTGCTGATAGTCACCACTTAGTCACGGTGAGGCTCAGGGTGTGGAAGTTCAAAATGGTCAAAGGGTTGACGACACAACTGATCCAATGACCAATTGATTTGAAGTAAATCAACTGCTTCACGAGTCGGGAGGAAACTAAGGTTTTTCGTGAGGCAAGGACCCAACGGCTCATACCATGAGTCGTAGGTATCTTGCAACGATTCGTTGGATCGATCGTTGATCCGTCCTGGAGGGGCCAGGAAATTTCATTAAGGGCAACTTTGACTTTCCTATGCTTTGAGACCCTAAACTACATAGTTTTGTGTTTTTCCCGAGTGAGAGAAGATGGTGAAGTCCCTAATGCATACCCACTCCCATGCAAGATCTTTTATGAGAGGTTTTAGGAGCTTCAAGGTCTTCTTCTCAAAAGTTCCATCAATTTCTTTGTGAGTATTCAAGGAACATTGAAATCGGGCCAATTCCACGTATGTAGGGTTCTAATGGGTGAAACTTTCACACCCATGCCCGGATTTCGCCTTAAATTATGAATTCTCCAATTCAAGTTCTATGGGTTTTACCCAAATGCATGAAAATGTGATTTCTCTTTATGGGTATGATTTAATATAGTTTTAATTATTGAATTATGAATGATGGGCGTGTTTTATATTATTTTCTTCTGTAAATCATGTCAATTTTTTTGTAAATTTAAAACGCCCATTGATGAAGGTTCATGGAAGTTATGATTTATGATGAATATTCAATATTTTGAGATTTATTTATGATGGAAAAGCATGAATTCAAGTTACTCGTGTTTATGAACATATTTTGAAGAATGAGTGAGCGTTGAAATTTTGGCAATGCCCACATGTTGAATGGTTTACGATTTACGAAACGAATTACATGATTTATCAATTTATGATGTTGGCCGATGAAAAGGTCCTTGATTTTGGCTAAGCATGGTTAAAGGGGATCAATGATGACAAAATGTTATACTTAGCCAATGAAGTTTAATCCATAATGTTATTGATTTATGTATGAGCCTATATGCATGTTTTTGGGAGCCGTGTCTAGCACCTACCCCGCCCTGGCATTCAAAGAAGTACGTCGGTGTCTCATAACCACGTGCCAACGTGGGTTTCTAATGATATGTTGTATTTATAATGATCCCCCTAAACCGATATCACGCCTTATGCACAACCCCGCTTGGCAAGCCGTATCGGCTCGCCCCACTTGAGTGATGAAAGAAGCTAATGAGTCAGCTGTAGAAATTGTCCTCTTAGTCACCCCAAGTGGTGGTCGTGCTCACAGTAGTAAAATAACTACTTGTAGTACTTTTCTCCTTCTCAAACGATGTGGATTAATAGTGAACTGTATTTATCGTCGCCCGGGAAGAGCCTCAGATTGCCTGTTAGCTTGTTCACCATCGGCTCTGCCGATACTCACTATAATACACTCACCAGAAATCTCCACTTAAGCCACTCCTCACGGCGTTAGTAACCACGTTTGCACAGAGAGAGATCTCAGGTGCACTTCAACCGGAGGTTTGGCCAGCGCTACGTATCGCCATCCCCGGTTACGCCCGTAGTACCAGGGACTGCGATACGAACGCCTAGTTTACTTAGGCAAATCCCACATCTATTGGGGAGGAGAACGAAGAGTACTTTATAAGTGCTTGGATACCTCTCCCTTGTAGACGCGTTTTAAAAACCGTGAGGGGGTGAGCCCCAAAGCAAACAACAAAGAAGCTGTGGTCCTGGTTGTTACAAAGGGTATCGAGCCGATGTCGGGCCAAGGTGGCAAACCCCGCCGAGGGGACGCCCGGGAGTCCCTACTTCTGCAACTAGGGACAACGATGTAACGCCCGGGTTTACTTAGGCAAATCCCACATCGGTTGGGGAGGAGAACTAAGAGTACTTTATAAGTGCTTGGATACCTCTCCTTGTAGACGCGCTTTTAAAAATCGTGAGGGTGGTGAGCCCCAAAGCGAAAATTTCTACAAGCTATGGTCCTGGTCAAGCATGGGCTTGGGGCATCATGCAGAGAGGCTCTACCATGATGGTGCCTGAGACCAGTCCCATTTGTTCCTCATGTTTTATGCATTGTTATATTATGTATTGGCTCAAGCATGTTTTGCTAAAGTTTACATACGATTATAATAATGAATGACTTATGAACGATTTGAAAGTCTTGAGCCTTATCTTTTCTTACGAAGTTTATGATACAAGCATGATGTCCTTCTTTATGTTTATTTATGAGTTTATTTTACTTTTAACGTTTGTTTTACTTACCTTGCATACTCGGTACATTCCATGTATCGACCGCACAGGCCTCTATGTTGTATCATTTCATGATACAAGGTCCGGATCATAGGATCATACTCATCCTTTGTCCATCTCGGCCTACGCCTCACTCTTTACTGGGTGAGTCATCATGTTCGAGACCCTTTGAAAAACTTTTATGTTATCTTGTGTTTCATTATTGTTTGGGTTAGTTGGGGATGTTGTCCCATCAACCCATCGTATGTGGTTGAGGCTTTCGTGACAAATGCGTAGTATTTAGCTTATGTGTACGCTTAGTATTTTCTAGAGTTATATTATGATTAGATCTCCTGCTATGATGATATGCTATGTATTCTGCTTATTTAAATGATATTAGATGCTCAGATAAAAGCTATGGTCGACTTGGGGTCCGGGTCCCTTTTCCCGCGGTCTACGATCCGGTGTACGTTCGAGTCGTGAAAAACTTGGTATCGTATGCATAGGTTTGGAGTTTCCTAGGGTGTTTGAAAGTCAGAGCAGTACATTCTTTTTCATGGGTGTGAAGCAGTTCACACTTATGACGAGGATGCTACTAGACGTTTAGGAAATGTTTTCTTCTTTCATGTTCTATGTTGTTCGATAAAATTTCTCTCAATCCTTCTTAATTTGTGCACCATGCAGAATTATCGCTCCTAGAAGAATGAATGGAAGGAGGAATGGAATGATGAAGGCCACAGGGGTGACAATGACCATACATCAGCAAGCCCCATGCACTAGAGCCAAACTCGCGCACACTAAGTTTCTGGCGGTTATTCAGATGTTGGCATGTGCCTTGACCGCCAGTCAACCAACAAGCCGTTGCACAGTCCCATAGAATGACAATGTAGTGGTGGCTCGGATTAGAGACTTCTTGAGGATTTAACCTCCCGAGTTCATGGGATCAAAGGTGGACAAGGATCCTCATGAGTTCACTGGGAGAGGATTTTGAAGGTCACTCAAGTTATGGGGGTGACAAATGGGGAATGTGTTGACTTGGCCTCTATCGCCTAAAAGACGTCAATTATGGCTTGGTACAAGCAATGGAAGGACAAAAGAGGGACGAGCGGGCCCTATCACCGATGAGTTCCATATGGCTTTTCTATTGCAGTTCTTCCTTCTGAGACGCAGGAGTTGAAAGTAGATGGAGTTTGTGAACCCCCAAGAAGGGAAAGATGATAGTGCTGGAGTATTCGCTTTAGGTCACTCATTTATCAAAGTACCACCCGCAGTTAGTGATAGATCAAAGGGCGCCGGTGAGCCGGGACCTGCTCATGGTGCGGGTCGGCTATTTAGAAAAGGATTGGCAGGATCAAGTACGTTACACTAGGATATGGACTTTCCTCGCATAATGTTGTACGCCCGCATATTGAGATGGCTCCATGCAAGGGAGAGGGAGGCAAAGAGGTTCGGACGATAGCCATGGGTTTTCACATTAGAGGTCCGTCTAAGGGCTACCATCCACTGCTTTCAAATAGAGATCACTAGCCCCAAGACCATCATCACTACATTGCTCCATCCATATCCGTGGGTGATCAGAGGAGCAGGCTGTGGTCGAGGGACCGTAGGGGCACCTGGCCATAGTATATCCACTGGGAAGGGACAAGAGTTATGTCGGAGAGTGTCTCGCTTCTGCTCGTATATTTGTTATGGGTGTAGTAGACTGGGCATATGCGCCGAGCATGCCCATATGCTAGACAGGTGATGATAGGGTCATGCACAGACCACTAGGACAAAGAACAACCTTATCTCATTCTCGGCCATAGGAGCATCAACTAGTAGTATGACGTCGCCTAAACCGATTCTATGCCCTTGCTCACAGCCAGAGCAAGAGACTTTGCCATACGTAGTCACCCATATGTCGCATGTCTTTCATATTTATGTTTATTCCTTGCTAGATCTGGAGCTACCTTGTCTTTCATGACTCCCATTGCTAGTATCCTTTAGAGTTAGTCTCGAGACCTTGTCGAACCGTCGCTCAACCCCACAGGATTCTACTAGCTAGACGAGTATATGCCAGAGAATGTCCGGTCACCGGTGTTGCATAAGCTTACCTCCGTATACCTTGTAGAGTTAGCCATGACTGACTTTGACATTATTCTTAGCATGGATTGGTTGTTTCCATGTTATGCTTCGACAATTGTAGGACCCACATGGTGGAATTTGTTTTCAGAGAGTCGTTGCTGGAGTGGAAGGGTAGTTCCTATGGTACAAAAGTAGGTAATTTTATTTCTATCTTAAGGCCGTGAAGATGATCTCTAAAGGTTTCATATACCACCTAGTTAAGGTTAATGATGTAGAGTCTGAGACCCCGACTATTCAATCCGCTGTGGTGTGCCAATATCCGGAGATGTTTCCCGATGATTTGTCTTGGCACCCTCCTGAGAGGGAAAATTGATTTCGATATTGATCTAGTACCCGATATGCAACCTATCTCTATTCCTCTATACGTACGGTTCTACTGAACTAAAGTAATATTATAAGGATCGGCTTAAAGGATCTGGTGGTTAAGGGCTTCATTAGACCAGCCGGGCCCATGGGGCACCCGCTCTATTTGTTCGAAAGAAGGATGGTTCCCTTAGCATATGTATTAACTATCGGGTCAAAGCAAACAAGGTTACTGCCAAGAACAACCCCTACCCAAGATCGATTTTTACTGCCTTCAGTTGCTGGGCAAGCTTCTCAAAGATTGATCTCATCTGTGTATCACTAGCTCAAGGTTTGGGAGAGTGACATCCCAAAGACTCCAGCTTTCAGACCTCGGTATGGTCACTACAAATTTTTTTTATGTATTTCGACTAACCAACGCCTACAGATTTTTATGGATCTAATGAATCGGGTGTTCAAAGCACATTTTATTTTCTATGCTCGTGATTGTGTTCATTGATGACATCTTGATATACTCACTCTGAGCGAGCAGGAACATGTCGCCACCTAAGAGTAATGCTCGCACCCTCAAGGATCGTCGCTATATGCAAAGTTCCGCAAGTGTGAATTTTGGCTAGACTCTATGGGCATTTCTAATGTGGCATCAAGCGAAGGCATAAGGGTAGATTCCCGTAAGATTGAGGCAGTTGAAGAATTGGCCCAAACCGCTGAATCCTTTAGAAATTCTGAGTTTTGCGCTTAGCATGCTATTACCGAAGATTCATTGAGGGCTTTTCATCAATCGTGTACCTCCATTGACCTGCTGACTCGAAGAAGGTGAAGTTCCAATGGTACGATGCTTCTGAGAAAAGCTTCCAAGAGCTGGGAAGACCCCACTTCTCAAAGACTAGTGTTGACTTTGACCGAGGGTACCGATGGTCTTGTTGTATATTGTGATGCTTTGAGAGTCGACCGAGGTGTGTTGATGCAACAAGGAAGGTAATCGCATATGCCTCGAGACAGCTGAAAGTTCATGAAAAGAATTACTCCGACCCATGATCTTGAGTTGGCCACGGTGGTGTTTGCATTGAAGATATGGCAAGATTACTTGTTATGCGGTCCACGAGGATGTATTTACTTGAT
Source organism: Datura stramonium (assembly GCA_018107945.1). NCBI lineage: Eukaryota > Viridiplantae > Streptophyta > Magnoliopsida > Solanales > Solanaceae > Datura > Datura stramonium. Next base: position 34,377 of record JACEIK010011326.1, read on the forward strand.
CACAAGAGCTTGCAATATGTGTTCACACAAAAGGATCTAAATCTTTAGCAAAGGAGGTGGTTGGAGTTACTAAAGGACTATGACATGTGTGTCCTCTACTATCCGGGCAAGGCTAACATGGTTGCGGATGAGATTAGTAGGCTCTCTATGGGAGAGTGTGTCCCATGGACGAGCTAAAGAAGGGAGTTGGCGAAAGATATCCATCGACTTGTAAGGTTGGGGGTTAGATTCACCCGATTCCGAATCGATGGGCGGCGTTATTGGGCGTAATGGGTCCGAATCATCCTTAGTGGTCGATGTCAAGTCTAAGCAAGATGAGGATCCAATTTTGAGGAAGTCAAGGAGGCGAGATGCGGAGTCGAAGGTGGAGGTTTTCTCTCAAAGGGGAGATGGTGTGTTCTACGATACCAGTGGTCATTATGTGTTCAAAGTTGATAATTTGAGGGTTCGTATATTGCACGAGGCACATGTTACCAGATATTCCATCCATCCGGGATCTACAAAGTTGTATCAGGATTTCAGGGAAATCTATTGGGTGGGATGGTATGAAGAGGATATTGCGGAGTTCATAACAAAATGTCCAAACCGTAAGCAAGTGAAGGCCGAGCATTAAAGTATGGGAGGTGTAATTTCAGATATTCGCATTCCCACTTGGATGTGGGAGGAGATAAATATGAATTTCATTACAGCTCACTTCGCACTCGCCGACACTATGACCCCATTTGGGTGGTGGTAGACAGGTTAACTAAGGCCGCACACTTCTACCGCTCAAGACAATGATTTAGTGGACGACATGCTAAGTCATATATTTTAGAGTTGGTTCGACTCTCGTGAGTGCCTTATCTATTATTTTAGATCGAGGTACTCGGGCCACTTAATTCTGGTGTTCTTTTCAAAAGGGACTTGGGATGCAAGTTAAGCTCAGTACAACCTTCCATTCGTAAAAAGATCTCGCCAAAAGCGTAACGAACCATTCAAACCCTCGAGGATATGTTGAGGCCATGTGTTATGGATTTCAAAGGTAGTTGGGATGATCATTTACCCTTAATCAAGTTTGCTTATAATAACACTTATCACTCTAATATCCAAATGGCGCATTCGAGGCTCTTTATAAAGTAAGGTGTAGATCTCCCATCTGGACATTTGAGGTTGGTGAGGTAGCTATTATAGGGCGATTCAAGCTCACGAGGAGATGGTGAAGGTTCAAGCTTGATATGAAATCCATGAAAACCTCTCAAAGTCGCAGAAATCGTATGCCGATATAAGGAGGAAGAGATTTGAGTTTCGAGGTAGACGATTTTTATTTCTTAAGGGTATCTCCCTTGAAGGGATTCATGCGGTTTGGGAAGAAGGGGAAACTCAGTTCCCGATATGTAGGTCCTTACCGAGTCATAGGGAGAGTTGGTTAAGGTGGCGTATGAATTGGACTTTCCTTCAAAGTTAGTCAGCTTCCATCCCGTGTTTCATGTATCTCTCTTGAAAAAGTTCTGGGTGATCTAACTTTAGTAGTCCCAGAGACAACATTGGTAAAAGGGATAGCCTCAGCTTATGAAGAAATTTCCTCGTGAAAATCTTAGATCATCAAGTTCGTGAGGCTAAGGAACAAAGAAGTAGTCAGCTAAAGTATTATGGAGAAATCAAAGATGTTGAGAGAGCTATGTGTTACACCCTAATTTTTGATGATTATTTGATGGTTATATGTCATATTAAGGGAATTATGGGTCAGACGTTGTCCTGTAGGTGAGTAGGGAAACATGTGCAAAGGGAAAAGCGAAGAGTATGTGGAAGTTTGTAAATAAGGGTCAACTTTAAATGGACATATCTCCAAATATATAATGATTCGAAGTCCTAAAGCCTATAAAATGAAAGATATTTGAGTCTAGTTTACAGTGAAAAAAACCGCTCGTCAATCGGAGTTCGAGTAAAACGTTGGCGCTTGTTTGAAGATAGCACCGCCGATATAAAGCGCCTATGCGCGCGGCGCTAAGACAGCAGTACTGGGAAAAGGCGCGCGCACGCGAGTGCACGCGCCGTACGCCCGCTGCACGCGGCACCGCCCACCGCCTATATGAAGTAATTCTGAGCTAAAAAGCCTATCATCCTGGCTCAATTTAATTTTTTTCAAAATTCACAGACTTAAGAGCTCCCATCCAATGGGGAAACAAATCCCAGGTAAGAAATTGTATGCATAGGTCAAATTTCCTTATAGTCCAAGCTTGGAAATGGTTTCTTATGTTGTGAGCTTCTAATTGTCGAGTTGCAGCATTTTTGGCTGCCAAGATGCTGCTTTTTGGGCAGTAGGGAGGTGAAGTTCTACCTCCATATTGGTGAGAGTTGAGTACAAAATGAGGTGGTGTTTTTACTCTTTGAATTTTCATGAATTAACAAGTTATGTTGGAGGTGAAATTGGAACTTATGTGTTGCGGGGGTGTGTGTTATTGCTGCGGTTTGGCATCATGGTTTATACATTTTTGGAACGGAATTTAGCTGAAGAGGAACCCCATATGGGCAGGGGATATACACAAGTGAAAGGTAAGTGTTCCCACTTGGTTTATCTGCTCAAATTCTCAAGCTAATGTAAGGAAATGACATAAAGTCAATATGTGTTTTATGTGATATTTGACTGAGGTTTCTACCCGTTTTTTGGAGGTTGTTACAGCTGTATAGATGCTTGAATTTATCCAAAATGTGGAAGGAATACACCACACCTTTGGGGAGGTTAAACACCAAACGCACGTAAGTGAAACTCTCTTGAATTTCCTCAAGTTTAAGACACCTAAGGTACGTAGGATTGCTGAAAATTATATTATGATGTGGCTGTTTGGTTTTACGTTTTGGGACATGAATTGTGACTGGGATCTTGGAATAAACAGTACTCATTCCATGTAGTGTAAGTAAGGAAGTTGAAGCTGTCGGAGTTTCTAGCAAGCGGAAGAAATTGGCTAAAAAGACGCGACGAAGTGAGGTATGTAAAGGCATTCCTATTCTTATTTTCCAAGCACGAAATCTTGTTGTTGATCGGGCCAATGTTCCTATGTTTTGTGTTCCTATTGAGGCATACATGATTCTGACCAAAGTATTAGAAATACATCATAGAAGGCATGAAGAGTTAAATATGCTTGCAGTGAACGGATGTGAAGTGGAAGGCGTATTGTTTACGATTATGGTTGTAGTTGTAAATCGAGTATGAAGTCCCCTTAGTGTGGGCACCGTGAGCTGGTCCTTTATATTATTTCATGCATGTGATATCAAATGTGTTCAAAATTCTAGTTGCTATGTTAAATTTGTAAAAAGGCAAGAAG
>JACEIK010011327.1:26519-37655 GCA_018107945.1 Datura stramonium
ATATAGAGTATATTCTCAGCAAAACACAGCTATTCCAACCTTCAAAAACTAGCAGAACTTCAACAACAACATACCAACAACGGCAGCACAACATAACCTCCAACTTCTAGCTTTAGCTAGGATTGTTAGCTAGGATTGTTATACCAGGTGAGCTTTCCTGATCCTTACAAGAGAACAAAGCATAAAAGTGATTTTGGCGCTGACCGACATCCGTACCTGAAGTAGTCCCCTGCTGATCTAGATGACCTGCTGAAGCTACTGAAGTAGACTGAGTTTTCCCCCATCCTGTTGACGGACACTCCTTTAGCCTGTGACCCAACTGCCTACATCCAAAGCAACCCTCTTTGCCAATGCGGAATTCACCTGGATGGTTGTTGCCACACTTAGGACAAGCTAAGTAACGGTTGTTGGCACTGTAACTCTAGGACTGAGAGCCAGATGCTCCACCCTTTGGATCCTTGCGGGACCGAAAAGAAGGGGCGCTGGCTGATGTGGGTGCTAGAGTTCTTTGTTGCTGCTGCTGTAGGTCACTATTCCCGCTGGATTTCTGGTGGCCATAATTTGACTGACCTGTTCCAGCCCACTTGTTCTCCCACTAAATATCCTTCACCTTCTCTGCCTCAATTTGTTGTGCGTGAATTATGAGACTAGAGAGGTCAATGTCCTTGGTGAGAATTGTAGTTATGAACTCCTTAAGTACCAAATTGGATACTCTGTTGACGAATTTGAGCATGCGAGCTCTTGGCTCAGCAACCATCTCTGGAGCATGCCTCTACAACTGAGTGAACTCCAATGTATATTCCTCCATTGTCCTGTTACCCTGTCTTACATTCATAAATTTCGTGACCTTAGCCTCCCTAAATTCCCGAGGAAAGAATCTATCTAGAAATACCGTAGTGAACTCATCCCACTCTACTGATCCTGCTTCTGCTGGCCTCCCTCCCTTCCACTGATTGTACCAAATCTGAGCCACCCTTTTCAACTGGTAGGCAACCAGATCAGCACTCTCTAAGTAACTAACATCTATAATTCGGGTGATGTTCCTCACCTCATCCACAAACTGCTGCGGGTCCTCTCCCACCTTAGATCCATGAAAAGATGGAGGGTTCATTCGGGTGAAGTCCCAAATCCTAGAAGCTACTAAAAAACTTGTTGCATTCATTAGAACCACCTGCTGGTTCACTTTGTTGGTCACAGTCTATGCCAACAGTTGGATCGCCGCTCGAAATTCTACCGAGGACACTTGATCGTCTTGAGGGGATGCTGGAGCTAGCAAGGTAGGTCGGTTGGCACTGCTAGCCCTCCTTCCATTTCCTCATTTTAGAGGCATATTTTCACTTAAATGAATAGAGCACGAATTAGGAGGACATTTTTGTAATTCAACTTCAACACAAGATAAGGAGTATGAACAAAAGGGAAATTATCCTAATAACATCTTGTAGCCTCCCCATAATAAGTGTGGTGCGCTTCACACGCATGGAAAGGACTCTACTTGATGTGGTTTTTAGACATCCTAGGATACTCTAAACCTAGTGCTCTGATACCAAGTTTTTCACGACTCGGGTCTACACCCTGGATGGGACACGGTACTTGGTGCCACAAGTGACCCCAAGCTAACCAATGGTCTAACATCACACTAATAAACTAAATAAATATAAGTGAAAGCTATATAAAATAGTCATCCAAGTAGAACTGTTTTGAAAAGAATAAACATAATTGTACTGAATACTGAACATCTGTGTCTGAAAGCTAACTACTAAGTGACGAGTTGCTGGGACAAGCCCCCAGCTAACTCTAAAATCTGACTAAGTACTGAACAAACTGAAAAGAAAGCATCATCCTCGAAAGATGAGGACTCACCATAGGACTGCTGCTGGAATCATCGGGAGGCACTATTGATGATGTTGAGACTGTAAACCTGCGCTTGTCTCATAATATGATATTACATTAGAAGTATGCATCGGTACTTTGAATTTACTGAGTAAGTGATATATACATAAAGAAGGGAAAAACAAGCACTGAACTGAAATAACATGAAATGACCAACTGATACTGAATACTGATAAAAGCTGAGCTATAATTGAGAGATGGTTAATAATGACCCTGATTGACCGTCATAAACATGTATTGAAACCAAATGACTAAAGACTGGGCTAATTTGAAACTGAGCTGAACTGAAACTAAGCTGAACTAAACCATACTGACAAGTGGGAGAGTCTATAACCGACATATAAACATGTGAGCTAAATGTGGAGTCCGATGTATACACCCCATCATAGAAAGCCCACTGTACCTTGCTAGGTTATAGTGGCTGAGCTAGGTAATCACAAGTCTAGGGCCGTTGGGCCAATAACCTACGGTTGCAACGTAGTTTTGGGAACTTGGGTGCATTAGAACCTTAGTCTTCTCGGTGCTAAGTACTACTCCCACCAAATAGTCCTAAATTGACTACTAAGATGATAGCTTGAAGTTGGGGTCATGGACTAGTTAGGACTACTTATCTGGAAGTAACTTGAGAGTCTGTAGGACCGGATAACTAAAAACCGGTGTTCGAAGACTGGTTAGAGCTGCTTATTTGGAAGCATCGTAACCATCTAAATATCTCACTAATAACTTATACTGATGGTTCTAAGACTGGTCAGAGATACTTATCTGGAAGCATCTAAACCGTCTAGAGAACTAACTGATAACTGAAACTAGGGAGTATTACTGAACTAAACTCCTCAAGATCTAACTATTGTCAAACTGATCAGCTGACTTACTAGAAAGATACAAAAAGTGCTAATTTTCTGACTGAGACTGAACTAGCATGCAAACTGACTGAGAATTCATATGATAGTAATAACATGGGAATTCAAAAAAAACTAACTGTGTCAAGCAACATTAATATCTAGTCAACTATGCTAGAACCAATCTATTGCATTTATAGAATTAGTGCTAAAACCAAATCACATGAAGAAAGTAGCAACATGATCACTAAGTAGTGGAAACATAGAAAGAATTCATTTGAAAAAAAATCCACCTAAATTCAACAAAAATTTGGCTGAAATAAACTTATTTCTGACATTCAGGGCTAAGACTGATAAGAAATTACAGAACGGTTTTTGGGGAATAAGGGAAGAGAAATTACCTTGTTGAATGCCCACATTAATGGAGTCAAATTCCATAGGAAGAACTCGGAGAATCTGAGAAGAAAACTTGAAAGCCCTAGCTTGCTCTAAGAGAACTACCTGTATAGATCGTACTTCTGTTATTTGGTTCTTTGGAAGGAATAAGGGAGAAGGTGGACTATACCTTTAAAATCCCTCCTAAAAAACCCTAAATGACATAGTTTAGGAGTTAAAAATTTGGAAAAAAATTACAAAAATTCCCCTGAGATAAAAGTCTAAAAACTACCCGACGGGAATCAATGGGTCACACAATGAGTTTGGTTGACACCACGACTCGTTGGGACCAGTCATTGGTCCTGGGCCTGAAATATTATCATGAACCTAACATAGGCATGGATCGAGACACGGGACAAGGAAACCCGAGAGGTTTCAAGTCAACCCATGGCATAAACATGACATCTCAACTTAACATAATACTGCGGAGGTCTAACATATATAAAATAGCGGAAGTTTGAAAATCTGATAACAACAAATATATGAATACATAACATTAATCTGAAACTAAAAACATACTATGTCTGACAAGCCTCTACATACTAATGAGTTGATGGGACAAGACCCCAACTAACTCATTAAAAGTGAAACTGAAGATACCGAATAAAACTGATGAAAAAGGTACTCGAAGGATGACGACTCACTAACTCTTGCTAGGAGGTGCTACTATGAGGATCTAGCTAACGGCGGGGCTGTGCCAGAATATTAGAGCCTGTATCATGAAACGATATAACATGGAGTATGCAATCAGTATGTGGAATGTACTGAGTGTGCAAGGTAAGTAAAACCTCTAAGTAAGAAAAATTAGAAATCATGCATATCATAAAACATTTCATCATAAGCGTTTGAGGGTATGGCTTGCATTCTATTATCCGAGAACATGATCTAAACATAGCTAAATATCATAACTGAATCGAATGACCCAAAGCTGAACTGATAATCATGAGCAAAACTGAACATTGGGTCAAACCTGTTGAAAACATAGTATCATGATTGATGAACATACATAACTGAGATCATGAGGAACAATGGGAGACTCATGATATAACTGACATTACCACGATAGAGCTTACGTGGTCCTGACTATTACACTCAAGTGGGCAAAGCCATCCAAAGCCTTGCCAAGGCCAAGGACGCTACCATGATATCGATATTAAGATAAAGGCCCTTTGGGGGTAGGGAAAGCTCACAAGGGAGGTCCCAAATAATCTGAACATACCTACGTTGGCATGTAGTTCTAAGGCACAGGGTTGACTTACCCTTAGCCTACTCGGTGCTAGATATTACTCCCAAAATTATGCTTGTACTCTCCATCGTATTTCAATGAATCTGAACCATCGTCTAGTGACGAAACTGAATTGTAATAATACATGCATAATCTGAACACATAACATGAGGAGCCTTGTCTCAAACCATAACACATGCTGAAAAGAGTGGGAGTCTAGACTCCAAAATCCATGTGATAAGCTAATTACATGAAATTGAGATAAATCATGAAACATACTTGATCATATGGGCTTGCCCAACTTAATCATACTTGAAATAGACTTTGATGGTCCAAACATGACTATAGGCATAGGTAATTTGAAATAATACATGCATCATAGACATCTCATCATGCTTGATAACATATGTACTAATCTCAACCTTTCATGAACTTACATAATTGGGCATCATAATTTGTAAAACTATGAAAACATGAATGGTCATTTAAAACATTATAAAATATGCCCATGAATCATAATTCAACATTAGAAACATAAATAAAGTATACCCATGATATATACTTAGATAATTTACAAGTTGGGTTAAAACCCCATGGATTCATCAACTAGAATTTCCACGAATTTGAGAAGGAATTGGGCATGGGAGTGGATGAATACACCAATTCATAACACTACATACTTGGGTAAATCTGATTTACACTCCCTCTTGAAAGACCAAAGGAAATTGGAGAGAAATTGGGGAAATTCTTCAAGCTTGATCTCTAAGGAAGAGCGCTAATTTGCATGCATGGAATGGTAAGACTTAGAATAGGTTTAACACCCTTAAAACCCTTCTAACTGAGCTAAAAATGATGTAATTTAGGACCTTAAAGCTCAAGAATTATGAAAATACCCTTAATGAAAAGTCTAGAATTTCTGCACTGCTAGCGAAAACAAGTGGTACAACAAATCATTCTTTGATACCACGACTCGTGGTATTCGTCCGTTACTTCTTCTATCACTTTTTAACTTCTCTGATCCTGATACAAGGACTTGACAGAATGGGTTGTTACTTCTAACGACGACCCGTTACTACCTTCTATTATCTCTCTAGATACCAATTCAGGTCTCCAACAACGACTAGTCAGGATGAGTCATTACTAGTCCCAACAACTCGTTGTTTTTGGCCGTTACCACCACTGCTTATCTCCTGGAAGACCCCCAATGGAAACATACCATGACTCATTATCCCAATTAACGATTCATTCCATTACTCGTGCCAGCCATCCTAGTGAAGACCATCCTCACAACGACTCCTTTCCACGATCTGTTACATCAACCAACAATCATCCTTACACCCGTTACCACAGAACCTCCTACTATAGAACCTGACAATGAGGTTCTCCAATGGGTCATTAGACCCTCCAACGATTCCTACTATGAGCTGTTCTAAGTAAAATCTTAGGGTTTTTTCAACTGCTTTTCATTTCAAGTCCAAAGTCTAGTCTTAGGCACCTCCGGGGTATTACAATATCTCCCCCTTGGGAACATTTGTCCTCGAATGTGATTGAACATACTGAAAAGCTGGGGAAAAAATAACTAACATCTCACATACTGAACATCTAACGCTGAAACTGATGGAGTGACTGACTCTGGAGTAGAATACATAACTAAATTGAATTCATGAATCACACATACATACATTGACATAAGGGGAAACACGATCACATAAACTGAACATGAAGCTGAATGGAATGCTAAGGAGGAAACTGATACCTCAAACTAGAACCAAACTGGAAGGGAATAGATGCGGGTATTTAGCCATCATATCTGCTTCAGCTTCCTATGTGTCTCCCTCAATATGCTGGTTCCACGACAAAATCTTTACTAAAGCTACCTCCTTATTTCTTAGCTTTTGAGCCTAATGATCAAGTATTTCCACCGGAACCTCTTTGTAGATGAGGCCATACTTCACACCTACGCTCTCCACCGAGACAACAAAAGTCGAATCACCCATGCACTTCTTCAAAAACGACATATGAAACACCAGATGCACGAAGCCAAATCTGAGGGCAACTCCAACACATACACTACCTTTCCAACCCATCTCGTGATTCGGTACAGGCCAACATAACGGGGATTGAGTTTCCCTTTCTTTCCGAACCTCATCACTTCCTTCATGGGAGATACCTTCAGAAACACCTAATCATCAACTTTAAACTCAAGTTCTCTCCTTCTTACGTCCGCATAGGTCTTTTGATGACTTTGGACTGTTTTCAACCTTTCCCTTATAAGATGAACCTTCTCCATAGCCTCATGTATTGAATCTGGTCCTATCAACGTAGCTTCACCGACCTCAAACCAACAATTAGGTGATCTACATCTCTGCCCATAAAGAGCCTCAAACGGAGCCATCTGAATGCTAGAATAGAAGCTATTGTTATATGAAAATTCAATGAGAGGCAAATGATCATCCTAACTACCCTTGAAATCAATCACACACACCCTCAACATAACCTCAAGAGTCTGAATGGTCCATTCAGCTTGACCATCTATTTGCGGGTGAAACGTTGTGCTAAGCTTGACTTGAGTACCAAGTCCTTTTTGAAATGATCTACAAAACAAGGAGGTAAACTGAGTACCTCTATCTGATAATGATGGACAAGGGCATTCTATGCAACCAAACTAACTCCCGAATGTACAACTTAGCATAATCTTTTGCTGAATCGGTAGTTTTGACCGGTAGGAAATGAGCTGCTTTGGTCAACCTATCTATAGCAATCCAAATTGAGTCATACTGTCGGCGAGTATGAGGCAACCCCTAATGAAGTCCATATTGATTTCCTCCCACTTCCAAGTAGGAATGCTAATGTCTTGAAGCACACCTATGGGTCTTTGATGCTCAACCTTCACCTGTAGACAATTCGGACACTTAGCCACAAACTCTGCTATGTCCTTCTTCATGCCATTCCACCAATAGAGTTCCCATAGGTCACAGTACATCTTGGTGTCACCTGAATGTATAGAATATCTAGAACCATGAGCCTCATGCAACATCCCTCCCTTCAGTCATCAACACTCAATACACACGAATGACCCTGATATCGTAGTATACCATCTCCCCCTTAGGAGAAGACCTCCACCTTCTGATTCTGAATGACTTCCTTCAACTTTACCAAAATAGGATCCTCACCTTGATTATCTTTGACCTCAGTCACCAAGGAAGATTCTAACCCATTCTGAATAATGACACCACCATCTTTTGAGTCAACAAGACGAACTCCTAGTCGTGCAAGCCGATGCACATCCTTCACTATCTCTTTTCTCTCCTCATCCATATGGGTCACACTCTCCATAGAAATCCTTCTAAGAGAATCTTCCAGCATATTAGCCTTGCCCGGATGATAAAGGACACTCATGTCATAATCCTTAAGAAGCTCCAACCACCTTCTTTAACATAGATTTTGATCCTTTTGGGTAAACACGTATTGTAGGATTTTGTGGTCCGTAAACACATCAACATGGACCCCGTATAGATAGTGTCTCCAAATCTTCAAGGAAACTACTACCGTTGCCAACTCGAGGTCATGAGTTGGATAGTTCTTTTTATGGACTTTCAGCTACCTGGAAGCATAGGAATAACTTTACCGTTCTACATTAATACACAACCAAGGATTATCCTCGAGGAATCACAATATACCACAAACCCATCGGTACCCTCAGGTAGGGTCAACACAGGTGTTGAGGTGAGTCGAGTCTTAAGATCTTGGAAGATCTTCACTCAAGCCTCTGACCATTGAAACTTCACTTTCTTCTAGGTCAACTTAGTCAACGGTGCTGCAATGGATGAAAACCCTTCAACAAACCTTCAGCAGAAACCAACTAAACTAAAAAAACTTCTGATATCCGAAGGACTCACTGGTCTAGGCCAATTCTTCACCACTTCTATCTTTTGAGAGTCCACCTGTACACCCTCACTTGGCACCACATGACCAAAAAATGCTACTGAGTATAGCCAAAACTCGCACTTACTAAACTTAGCATATAATTGGAAATCTTAAAGAGTCTATAGTACCACCCTCAAATGAGTGGCATGCTCCTCCTTGCTCTGAGAGTATATGAGAATGTCATCTATGAACACGATCATGAACATATCCAAATACGTCTTGAAAACCTTATTTATCAAACCCATAAAAGCTGCAGGAGCATTTTTTAGTCCAAAATACATAACTACAAACTTATAGTGACCATATCGAGTCCTGAAGGCTATCTTTGAAATGTCACTCCCCGGAACCCTGAGCTGAGGATACCAGGATCTAAGGTCTATCTTTGAGAAACACTTGGTACCCTGAAGCTGGTCAAAAGAGTCATCAATTCTGGGGAAAGGATACCTGTTCTTGATTTCACCTTGTTCAATTGTCGATAGTCAATGCATATTTTGAAGGGAACCATTCTTCTTCCGGATGAAGAGAACTGGTGCACCCCATGGGGATTTTCTAGGTCAGATGATACCCTTGTCTAAGAGATCCTTCAACTACTACTTCAACTCCTTTAGATCAACTAGAGCCATTCTGTAAGGGGGAATAGATATAGGCTGCATATCGGGAAGAAGGTAAATACCAAAATCAATCTCCCACTCAGGAGGAATTCCCGATAAATCATCTGGAAACACTTTTGGATATTCGCACACTATAGGAACTAACTGGATAGACGGGGTTTTGGACGTAGCATGCTTAACCCTAACTAGATGGTACACACAACTCTTAGAAATCATCTTTCTGGCCTTAAGGTAGGAAATGAAGCGACCTATAGTCACAGTTGAACTACCCCTTCCATTCTAGGACCGACTCACCTGAAAACTGAAACTCTACCGCACGGGTTTTACAATTTACTGAGGCATAACATGCATGTAGCCAAACCATGCAAAAGATAACATCAAAATCTATCATGGCTAGCTTTACTAAATCTGCTGAAGTGGCTTTCTAAAGGACTGTGATAGGGAAATTCCTATACACCCGTTGAGCTACAACTGAATTACCTACTAGAGTAGAGACTAAGAAGGGTTCTGATAGGATTTTGGGATAGACTCCAAAAATACTAGCAACATAGGGCATCACAAAAGATAAAGTAGCCCCTGTATCTAATTATGAATATATATATCAAGGTGGAATACTCATAAAATACCAATGACTAAATTTGGAGAGGCCTCCTGCTCCTGACGAGGTGCGAGGGCATAGAATTTGTTCTGACGCTGACCACCACTTGCACTAGGGGAGCCTCCCTACTAAACTGAGCATGCTGGTGGAGCTGCTGAACTAGTGGCTGGGTCTCAGCCCCTACCATGGCCCTATCTAGCTACTGGGCAATCTCTAAGCATATGTCCGGGATTCCCACACTCGAGAAAAGCACCTGTACTTGCTAAGCATTGGCAAGTGTGTCTCTGGCCATACCTGACATAAGCTAGAATACTGGGCTCCACAGATCTGCTCCCCTGACCTCGAGAGCCTAATGCTCATCCTCTCCGGTCTCACCTAGATCTGGATGGCACACTTGCTGATGACGATGCTGGGGTTGTTGACTCTGGTGGGACTACTGATGGTGCCCACCACCAGGTCTCTATTGGGAGAATCCAAAGCTATCAGTCCTGGCCCTCTTGGCCTCTCTCCCGCTCACTCACATGTACCGCCTCTATTTTCTTGGCGTACATAACTATCCGAGGAAAGTCAATGTCCTGATGAAGCATCACAACCCATCAATCTTTGACCAAATAGTCTTCTATACCATGCACGAACCGACTAAATCGAGCCCTCTGGTCTGCCACCATCTCAGGTGCATACTTGGACAAGCAAGTGAACTCCGGAGCATACTCCTAGACCATCAGATTGTTCTTCTTCAAGTTCACAGGTTCTGCTGCTTTGATTTACCTCATCTCTCGGTTGAAAGAACTGATCCAAAAATGTGGTATGGAACTCATACCAACCAATGGGGCCCTCTCCAATTGGCCTGCTATCCTTCCATTGCATGAACTAGATATGCACAACCCTTTTAATTGATATGATGCTATATCTGCGCACTCCTCCCCTATCATCCCCATGATCTAGGTTATCTTCAGAATTTCATCAATAAATTCATGTGGATCCTCGCCCACCTTTGATTCGAGAAACTCTGGAGGGTTCATCCTCAGAAAATCTTTGACTCTCGATGTTGCCACATTCCTATTCTAAGGGACATGCGCTACCGCCTGTTGGTTGACTTGGGAGGTCAAAGCCTGAGCTAACATCTGAATAGCATCCCTAAACTCTACATAGGCCACCTGCTTGGGCACATGATCCTCAGGGGCTAGTAGGCCTGCTGGTGCCCATCCCCACTGCCATTGTCATGGCCATTTCCGTTTCCATTTCTTCTTCTGTTAACTCGATGAGGAGGCATGATTCTGCAAACATGTATAGCATGAGGTAAAAGGATAGAGAGACATTTCATTGCACAATATAGATCATGAAAGAAGGGAGCATTTCTAAATGTTTCGTAGCCTCTTCTTCATAAGTGTGGTGCGCTTCACATTCATGAAAAAGACTCTACTTGATGTAGCTTTCAGACACCTAGGATACTTCAAAACCTAATGCTCTGATACAAAGTTTGTCACGACCCAAACATAGGCCTAGATAAAGACACGGGACAAGGAAACCCGAGAGGCTAAAAGTCGACCCATGACATGAACATGACATCTAAACTCAACATAATAATGCAGAGGTCTAACATATATAAAA
>JACEIK010011330.1:0-15462 GCA_018107945.1 Datura stramonium
AATCGATTCATTTAGGAAACAACATCAAAATCATGGGTAGTTTTAGAAACATGCTTTTCATCATCAACTTCATCACCACTACACATTTACCATAAATCACTCCTGTTATGAACTCTTCACCCATGGGCATTTTAGATTTAATTTTTCAGAAAAATAAATTTTATAAGAGAAACAAGTTAGAATCCACCCAAGATTCATAAATCATCAATATCAACTCAATCTAATCATACCCATGAATATATATATAAAAATCATGCAATTGATCAAAACCCCATAATTGATTATTCATAATTTAACACTAATTGATAGGAATTGGATATGGGTGTGGAAGGAAGACACCATTAAAACCCTACATACCTGAAAATGAGGAATTCTTCTCCCTTCAATTGCCCAAGATCAGATTCCAAAGGAAACCTTGAATTTGGCCTTGAATCACCTCCTTCAAGCCTTTAACCTTGCATGAATGGGGAGTATGCACTTAGAATAGGTATTCCCCTATTAAAACCCTTCAAAACGATCCCTAAACGATGTAGTATAGAGCCTTAGGACTAGGAAATGAAGGAAATGCCCTTACTGAATTCGCTGAAAACTGATTACTGGCGAACAACGGGTGAACCAATGGGTCATTAGAGGATACCACGACTCGTGCTATCTATCCATGTTATGCACTGCCCCAGTCATATCTCGGAATCAAACCATGGACGAATAGGATGAGTCGTTCTAAGCTCCAATGGGTCATTGAACTAGTCGTTGATTACTTCCCCCGAGCCTTCTGAACTTCTACCCAACGAGCCTTACTATGGCTCATCGTATGATTCAACGGGTCATGGTTTCTATCCATCCTTTCTCATTGAGATGTGGGCTCCCTTACCACGGCTACCCATAAAGGGTCGTTGCAATCCACAACAGGTCGTTACATGACCTGTCGTACCTTCCTACTACCAAGTCCACTTCCTACCACGACAACAAACGACGGCTCGTGGTTACTTACCACGAGTCGTTGAATCAACCGTTGCTTCCTTCTGGTACCTAACCACCTGAACCCACGACCACCAATGATGGCCCGTGGTTACTTACCATGGGTTATGGTACCTATCGTCCTGCAACCTTTTTCCCAACTTACATAAATTTTGCCTTTTAGCTTCCCGGGTCTACTCCTAAGCACTTCTGGGGTATTATATTAATGATGTACACATGTGGGCCAATTCCTGATCACATCCCTCCTCTTTCTTTTGTTGGTATGCAGTCATACCAACAACATATGTACCAGCAGTTGCTTCCGCTTCCTGGGTGTGCCATGCCCTGTTAGTTTCAGTCACTCTGTCAAGAATAGTGGCAGCTTGCTCCCAGGTGTGACTCATCAATTCTCCTCTCACCATAGTGTCTGCTACAACTTTAGTACTATTGTTCATCAGGAATTTAATGGTTTGGACAGTTGGTCAACTTCTTCTTAAATCTCAACCAAGTTTCATGAAGTGCCTCCATTTTTAGTTGTCAAAAATTGTATATCTCATCCTTAAGATGTAGCATCCTGGAGGGTGGGAATAATCTATACAAAAAAGCTTATTTGAACTCCCTCCAGTTGGTAATGGAGTCATTGGGAAACTATGATAACCATAAAGTGGCCTCCCCAGACAGAGAGAATGGGAAGAGTCTCAGCCTTATTGCATCCTGACTGACACTTGGAAACCTGTACGCCTTGCCGATTCCAATGAAATTCATTAAGTATAGGTTTGCATCTTCAGCTATATGACCACTAAACACCCCTTTATTATTCAACAACTGTATCATGGTGCTAGTGATGTCAAACATTGCCCCAGTAGGCAGAGGTGGTGGTATGATAGCTCCAGTTAACTCGACTTCATAAATATCCGGGTCATCCTCATCAAAGAATTGAGGGGCATATCTTTGTCCTCTGTTGCCCCTTTCATGGCGACCAGCGTTCACAATTTCATCCCGAGCATCATTGGCTTCCTGAAGTGCAGCTTTCGAGCTAACTCGGCTTGCCTAGCTTCTTCAGCAAGACGACCATCTCTTTTCTATAGGTTTTCCATTCTTCGCAGTGTTCTTTCAATTTCAAGATCCAAAGGAATCATGGGGATTCCGCTCCGTTGAGTACTTGGCATTCACCAAGAGACAACTTGTGGGTGTCAAAAATAAAAAGAAAATGTATTCCCTAGAAACGGCGCCACTTTTTGATAACACTCAAACTCACACTCCTGAAAAAGTATAAAGCAGACGGTTTCAATAAAGAACCCAACAAAGAGATTTGGGTCGCACCCACAGGGAATATGGTAAGAACTGGACTAATACTGGTATTTAAGCCTTTTGATGTGTTACCTCCTAATTGGGGGGTTTATAGAAAAACAATCATAAACAAGTGTAAAAAGCAGTTATTGTTAATCAAGATTTTCAATTAACTAGGGTAAGTGTTCCCATGGGTTCATAACTACTTCGAGTTTATAATCATGATCAATCCCAATGCTTACTTGTAGAACTGATAACTAGGGTTCATCCAAATGACTAATTCGTTCCTATTAGATGAATCTACCTCAATCACTGGGTTAGGTCTCATGAGCGATTTCAATTTAACCGTTATCAATTTGTTCCAAATTAACTATCCTGCGACCACAACACAAGTTATTCAATGATCATAAAAATCAAGGCTTTTTTGTAATTCTATTTTTCTAATCTCTACTTCTATAGGTTCAGGCAAGTAAAGAATTCAGGTAAGTCTTAACGTTGCGCTTTGTTAAGAAGCATTAAAGATGAAGAGAATACAATACAAGCGTTCAACATTGGCTTTGAATCACTTTGTGTAACCCTAGTTCATTAATGTACCATAGTTCCCACAACCCTAGTTGTGGAGTTTTTAGCCTCTCATGATTGTTAGATTATATTTAGAATTCATAGACAAACACATAATTAAATACTTACAATGATGATTGAAAGGAATCCTCCTGTGAATATTGCAAGAAAATATGATGAACAAATTCAAGAACAATTGAGAATTCAAAGTTATGATCCTCAAGAATTTCTCTCTAATGTTGTCAAAAACTAATTACAAACTTGATAATAATTTACAATCAACTAATTCTGACTGTCTCCCTATTAAAAGAAACATAAAAAGTATTTATACAGATAATAAAATCCTTTTCCTAAGTCAATAGGGAAATAATAAAATTTGTCGCTGACACATCCTATGACCCGTAACAAGATTGTACGGGTCGTGCCTTGTCGTGTACATTCCTTGGCTTATGTAGAATTGGATAAGTGTTGGAATCCGGTACGACTCGTAACATGATCCCATGAGTCGTACAATCCAGTCGTGGTTTGATTCTGAGAACTTTGGCATCTTCTGAAGCTTTCTTCGAGTGTGTTGGTATGTCTCGTATGTTGCTCCTAAGGCTTGTAACAACTTGTTGTATCATGAGTCCTACCAAGTCCAAAAATCACTGAAGCTTTCCACGGTTCATGGTACATGTAGTAGGTAGATGCTACTATCCATAGGTGCTATCTATATCAGGATACTTCAACTATGCAAATATCTCTGAAGTATTCCACGACTTTAGTTAAGGCTCGTACCAGCTTGGTATATAGTTATGCCGATCAAACGAAATGATAGGGCGCTCGTCACCAGNAGGTGCTATCTATATCAGGATACTTCAACTATGCAAATATCTCTGAAGTATTCCACGACTTTAGTTAAGGCTCGTACCAGCTTGGTATGGCTCGTACTGAGAGTCGTACATGGCCTTTGGCTTGTTCCAGTATTCTGAGCTTTTCCACGAGTCTCAGTACGGCTAGTACAATCTTTGTACGACTCGTATTGGGACCAGTACTTGGCTGCTTTTCTGCACTTTTATGCCACTTTTGCACATTTTTGCTTCAATACCTATTTTCTCTTAAAACAAAGTAAAAACACCTCATATCCGCATAAACATACCTAAGTCCATGCTATTTTCCCAGTTTCAAGCATCGAAAGTTTTGTAAACTCACAACACATCAGTGTTTCGCCGACTCCATCCGGTGGAGCGTTGATCCCATTTGGTCAAGCTTCAGTCCTCTTCTTAAATTCCATGCTTTTTCCCAAGTTCTGGCTTTCTCTCCTTAAATAATATACATACAAAAACTAAAGAGAAAGAGCATAAAATCCTCTTAAATGACTTGAAAATTAAGCAAAAGCTCATGTTTAAAAGCCTAATGAGTTGGTAAGTTACCAACTCATCAAACCCCCAAACTTGAACCAATGCTTTTCCTCAAGTAATGCAATTCTTTACATATAAACTTAGGAATAAGCATGTCATATGAGATTATGCACAAGGGACCACTATGACCTAGACAATCCAAAGATCGCTCACCAATACAAAGGAAAAGAGGAACTCAACACTTTATGCAAATGCTTCAAGAGATAACCACATTCAATTTGGAATTATTCACATTTGATTTCTTTATTCAACACAAGGGGCCTTGATTTTCACAGCAAGCTTAGAGAGCATCTCAAGTCGTTAAAAATTCACATTCAAAGTTTCCCTTCAAGCTTACACAATCTTGTCTCAATCATATCTTTTAGCACGTGCAAGCATGTCCCCCAAGGAGGTGATGCTACTCACAACAAGGGAGAATTCCATTTAGTTATCAAGCAATTCACACTCAAAGGATTATAGAATGAAACAATTATGCTCATTCTCACAAAGAAAGTCTCCTGGACATAACTTGACCCATAGACTTTCCCTTCATGTAACTGCCACTAATATAGAGTTACTACACTTAAAATCAATTTGGACTTGAAAGTCATGATGTAGTCTAGGGGTAAAGATAGGATGACTTTTAAGTTCTAGTGACTAGAACCTCCCTAATGCCCTTTTTGTGAATCTTATTGCATACTCCATTTTCTTCTTAGCTTACTCTTAGCTTATCTCTCCTTGACATCATTTCTACTTTTGAAACAAAATCCCTCCTTATCTCTTCTTAGTAACCACTTTTCATCTTATTTGAGTAAGAGGCGGTACCTTTTTTTTTACAATTCAATTCTTTTCACTCAAGCAATTCATTCATTCTTTTCATGATGTGGTGTTACCTCACATTGAAGTTCGCATTGTTTTTCCCATTCTCCTTCTTGCAGCCCTCAAACTTAGGCTTTTGCCTCATCTTTTCCTTTTCTATTCCAATACTTTTGGGACTTCAAGCATCATTTTTGCATTTCTTTTCACAATTAGAACTAGGGAGGATGGGTGCCAAAGAGTGATTACAAAAGGGGTATTTGGCTTGTAATGTGATTTCCAAGGAAAAGGCTTAAAGGCTCAATATTGGATGACAAAGATTCATGTTCAAGGAGGTTATATGGGTAAAGTATCTATCCAAAGGAAAGCCTAAAATTATCTTTCAAGTGCAGCTACATCTAGGATTTCGCCTTGAGTCACACTTGGGGCAGGTTCTAGACAATCATTCATGCAAGAAAATTAAACTAAATCCTTTCCCACAAAGCATCACCATCCAAGGGTTTGACACCATTTTCATCACTAAATCAAGAATCATAAAACAAGATCACATGAGAATTAAGAATCCAAACAAATAATATGTAATTTATGACAAAAATATACTCAACTTCTCAAATTCAAATCCCTCTTCTTCTCAAAATTCATTTTTTTTCAACAGCCATGCGATTCGAGAGCACAACTTGCTCAAGCTATCATACACAAATTTCATCTCTTTTTTCGGTCTTAGAAATCAGAGGAGACTTCTAGCCAATTCTTAGAGTTGGCTCTCATGGGAATGTGTCGTCTCTGCAAGCTTGTGAAGGCCGCTTGGGTGAGAAGATGTGGGAGGGGATGAGGATCCTCTAACAAGTGCTTCTCCGGAAACATGGCCCGATGCCTCAAGATATGGAATGTTGAGATTGGGAGCAATGGGAGTTCCCTCTCTACCATGGGAAATGGACTCCTCAGGGTCCTCAAAGGATTTCATCCTCTTCCACTTGCTCTAAGGAGCCTCCGTGTCTCTCTTTCTATCAATAGTGATCACACCGATCGGAACTAAGGGATTCATCCGCGAATAGTGGCACTCCTATTCTAAGGAAAAGCTGAGATATGAGCACGACATAGGGGATTGAAGTTCCAGCTTTCCTTGCCTTTCTTTTTATTTGCATTGCCACTATTTCCCCAAAGTTTATGGATACCCTAGTCATAATGCAAGCAATGAGAATGACTGCCTCTAAATTGACCCGTTGATCATTCTTCGAGGGCATGATGCGGCTGCAAATAAAATCAAGCCACAACTTGGCGTCAAACTTCAAATCCTTCTTAGAGATCTCACACCCCATGGATACCTAGAATGGCTGGCCACTGTCAATTACCGAAGCTATCTGACTGAACTGATTTTCTTTATTGGCCACTCTTTTGGCGTACTCAATTCTAGGTCAATCTCATCAGACCAAAATAATGCATTGAAGGTAGCTGGGGTAATATAAACCTCCACACCCTTGATCCAAACTAAAGGTAGGCATGGGAATTCATCAACTTTCCCTCTGCACTTCATGGCCTCCTGTCGTGCCTGGTATGAAGCATAGAACTTAGTCACCAAGTTGGTGTAATACTGTGGCATCGGCTCAGGAAAAATATGCCATTGACGGTGGTCGAACTGGGCAATGATGTTGTGTAAGTCACCCCTCAGCCCCAACGAATCAAACCTCTTCTCAACTGTGATAGAGCTCCCTTCAAAAATAGCATACTGGCCCTTCATGTTGGGCACACAAAATATGATGGCTTCTCTTATGTTTGCGGGGCTGAGGTTGCCTTTGTTTTCCCTTTTCCCTTGCTTTTGGATGTAGTTAGGGTTTTTCCCTTGTTGGATTATTTGGATGAAGTCATAATCTGTAAAGCCATGTTAGTGCCACACAAATAATTCTTGTTTTTATATTTTTTTATATTTATCATAATGGAAAAGAAAAATTAGCATCTATTCTAAATTAATGAAAAAATTATAAAGATTAGATGTCAAACAAATTGAAGAGTTCAAAATTTAAATGCTAGCAGTACCGACCAGAACGCTGGCGAAATGCAGGTGGAGACTCGCGAGATGCCGCTGAGCCGCTGGTGATGTACAGAAGACTAGGTAAACAACACTCATTTGGTGCCACACCAGTGTTTTGCTAGTCTTGACCCACAAAGAGCTGGTGAAGCGCGAGTCTAGTCAGGGCCTGAAGCCTTGTACCTTGACCTGTACTTCAACCGTCATTTCGCCGGGCCTAACCGATGGTTCTCCAGTGAATGTTGTTCAATGAATTTCACCCCCAAACTCAGTTAAATGGAATTTCATCACAATCATGACTCATTCACTTATTAAATTATGATTTTATTTTCTCAAGCAACACAATAAAAACAAAAATGATGATTTACCCTTAAGAAAGACGTTACTCTATCTATCATTGGGTAAATCATGCCTCTAAGAAAATGGGCTACTCAGACATCAACCCCAACTAGTATATCAAGAACAAAATAAATAAAGAATTTTACCACAGAAGATACCCCCATCAATATTCAGCATTTTATCACCACCCCCAATATACCCACAACTCGAGAAATATTCAATCAATGAAAAAGCACACAAAATGAGTAATATGGAACAAGAGTATCGAAAATATCAGATGCAACATGATTCACACTCTCAATCAATCAACAAGATTAAAGCACTGTAAGAGCTCATGGAAACATACCAATTTTAGAATTTGAAAAGAAGTGCAGAAGTTAAAACTTGGAGCTTGCCCAACAATGGTGGTGCAAAGAGGGAAAGTTTATGCTGCTAAGAGAGATTTTTGAGTATAAGTGAGAGTAAGAGAATGAGGATGGGGGCTTATATAGGTTGAAGAGAGGGAATGTGATTAGGTAGTAGAGAGGTGAATGTTAATGGTAGCTTTTAATGGAGGGAAGGTGGGAAGGTGAAAAGGGTGTGGTTAGGTGAAAAGGTGGATAGAAGAACTTTTGAATGGTAAAAAGGGTACTTTGATCGATTCTAAGCTTTTAAAATGTTCTGAGTCAGGTTGGTCAACGGGTTGGTCAATATTCAAAAATAAACTTTCTTACCTCTACTGACGCTAGACCAGCGTCTCGTTGGTTCAAATGCCAGTGACCTGCCCATGTGCCTAGGTCATTTTGTTCAGGCTGCACTCAACTGGCATTTCGTGGGTCTTCACCTGCGTATCATCGGTGAGTCACAGCTCACCCTTAGATTTCCAGAATTTCTCCAGGTACACTGGTTTACACCCCCGACAAATCGGTGTCCCGCAGAATGCTACTGGCATTTTGCTGGTCAAATGCCGCTTCCACTCTTTCTTTCCCATCTTCTGCTTCTCTCCTATACGAGGGTGGAATTTCACGCCTGGGCACCAGTATTTCACCGTTGTCACGCAGTGGATACCCTATTTTTCCTTTTCCTTGTTTTTCATCCAATCTACTTACAAAACATCAAAGTGCCCAAAGTAAAAACACTTGGGTTGCCTCCCAAGAAGCGCCTTATTTAACGGCGTGGCATGACATATACCAACTCACTTCTCAGTAATCAGAGGATCATCCTCTGAATCGTCTTCATTAACACAACCTTTGTCTTATGATGCTTCATCATTCAAAACCCCTATCACCTTGCACTCATCCAGGGGCTCAGTGGATTGACAAACTTTGAAGGTAGCTTCCTCACCTCACACTCGAAATTTCAGCTTACCAAGCTCCATATCTACCAAATCTCTACCTGTGGCAAGCAATGGTCTCCCCAAGATGATAGGTACTTCAACATCTATATCACAATCAAGCACGACAAAGTCAGCTGGAAGGATGAACTTGTGACCCAAACAAAAACGTCCTCCAATACCCCCACCGGTTTCTTTATGGATCGATCAACCATCAACAACCTCATTGAGATAGGTTCGGGGCTCCCCGACCCCAACTTCTTGAAAATATTGAGAGGCATCAAGTTTATGTTTTGTCCCAAGATCACATAGGGCATTTTTGAACACATACAACCTAATGGTGCAGGGAATAGTGAAGGCTCCCGGGTCCTCTCTTTTGGGTGCGAGGTTGCTTGCCATCATGGCACTGCAATGGTGTGTCACCTCCCCTAAACCAGCATCTACAATCCTCTTTTTCTTCAACAAATATTTCATAAACTTATCATAACCGGGAATTTGAAGCAAAGAATCCACTAGAGGTATATTGATGGACAATTTACTAAACATCTCAATGAATTTTTGGAACTGATTGCCCTTCTATTTCTTGGCTAACCTATGAGGATACGGAGGTGGACTCTTAGGCTCTTGGCCTATGTCGGGTAAAGCTTATTTGATCGTTTCCTCCTCAACTTTCTTCTAAGGGTCAACATCAACTCCCCCGTTATCAAGGTCATCAGTATAATCAACAACATTTGGTGCTCTTGGCACCTCACCATACACATCATCTCTTGGTTTTGGTTCAGCAACATCTTTGGGCGTCATACCTACATCTTCCAACATATTTCCACTTCTAGTCACAATTTCCATACAATGACCATCCTTCTTTGGGTTAGGTACGGTGTCACTAGGAAGTGTCCTCTTCATTCAGGGATTCATTTGGGAAAACAAATGATTCATTTGCACTTGCAAGTGCTTAATCAACGCCAAGTGGGAGTTCACTATTTGGGCGAAGTTCAACACCTCCCCTTTCAATTCCTTGACTCCATTATCGATGGATTCTACTCTCTTGAGTCCTCGAGCTATTATCTCCTCAATCTTGGAGCTTCCCACATCTCTCACACCAAGTTGTATTTGGGGAATGTCAGCCTTTGGAGGGGCAATGTATGGGTTTGAGATGCGATGGTAGCTTTCTCCATCACGATTTTGATTACCCCATCTTTTATTGCGATCAACCCAACCCTGGTTGTCTCAGTTCCTCCAACCTTGATTCTCCTCCCTTGGTCACCAAGAGCCTTGATTGGCATCTTGGTACCCCAAGCGATAACCCCCCATTTGATTTTCCATGAACTAGCACTCCTCTTCATACCTAGGTGGTGAGGATTCTCCTTTATATGGCATAGGACCTTGAGTCCCCATGGAATTAACGCTCTTTAGACCCACTCCCTATAACATGTTTTGTCATCAACTCAAGATGGGTCATCATTTTTGCCAAAGTCTCCTCTCGCTCCTCATCCCTTTTTCTCATCTCGGTGGTCATAAAACTTGAACCCACACCATTTGGAGGTACTTCAGTTTTCCTCGTGTGCCAAGCTCGATTCATTTTAGTCATCTGATCCAACAAATCTCTAGCTATTCCATAGGGCTAGTCCATGATAGATCCACCCGCCAAGTTATTTTCCATGGACTTGTTAAAGGAGTCTAAGGAACAAAAAAAAACTTTGAAGGAGCACTCCATTTGGAAGCCCGTGGTTTGGACACAGGGCCCACTTTCTTCTTGAACCTCAACCAAACCTCATGTAACGATTCACTCGGTGTTTTCCTGAAATTGGTGATATCATCTCTTAGTTGCAACATCCTCGAAGGAGGGAAAAACCTGTCCAAGAAGGCTTTAGTTAATTCTTGTCATAAAGTTATACACCCCAGAGGGAGTTCCTCAAGACACATGGTTGCTTCCCCAGTCAAGGAGAATGGAAAGAGCCTCAATATGATAGACACTTGGCTTATATTTGTGATGTTAAATAGTTGGCAAATCTCAAAAATATTTTGATTATTATGTTGATTTGCATCTTCACTTTGCTGACCACCAAAGAGTCCTTTCATCTGTAGCAGGTGTAGCGTTGTACTAGTCACATGGAACACCGCATTCCCTACCATGGGTGGTAGGCGAATGGAACCTGGAATCATAGGGTCATCATCTTCGTGGTCCATATGACCATCCATGGAACCCTGTTGATATTGTTGGCCAATATCAGCCATCCTATAAACGTACCCAAAAAAAACAAGTGTTAAAAAAATAAAACACAAGATGCTAAACTAATTTAATTCAGCAATCAACTAGGGGGTATCTAATACCATCCCCCAGCAACAACACCATTTTTGATAACGTCCAAATTCACTCCTCATAAAGAGAGAGTGTAAATGTTCATTGACAAAAAAATTATACCAGACGAGTGTCGCGGTTGAATCCCACAGGGAATAGTACTTAGATAGAACAAAAGTTTTCTATCAAGGCAAGCTAATAAGCATCATTGTGTTTAGAACAAACAAATAAAATTTTGAGGTTCAAAAGATTGCAATTAAAATGTAAAAGCAACTATTGATCAATCAACAAGATAACCAACTTGAATTAATAAAAGTGAGCGAGACCCAGGGGTATGCTTTTGAATGGGATGTCAATTAGATTTGAGTTGACAAGATAATCGAATTATTACTCATAAACATAAACAGCCAAGGATGAGGTGGCACCCGATGTTTCACAACCACGAAGGTGCCTTTTATCTTGGGTTGTCTTAAACCCCAAGGTCCCAAACAATATAGCCATTAAGACTTAGGTCAGATTTGACTATTTCTAGCCTCAAGTCTCTCATGGGTGAATGATTATGAGTATTAGCTATCTCTAGCCTAACCCCACACAATCAACACAAAATTACCCACCATTGCTTTCTCACCTATACTCAATTTTCCTTTTTCAAGAAAAAATAGAGTAAGTGACCATCACCCACATTTGCAACTATGAGTAATTTTAATTATAAATTGGGAGAAAACAACATATTTGTATTAAATGAGTAACTCTAAGATTAATCTAACATCCAATCTAATTTAACCCTGATTCATGCACACATCCCTAGAAAAGAGATTTAGCTACTCATTGATGATAAACACAATATTAAATCAAAAATTAAAATTATGACATTCATCATTAAGAGTTAAATTCAAGCTCACAATTATTTTCAATGGAGGTTTAATACCTTGAAGAAGAAGGAAAAAGCTATATAATATTCTTTCTCTCTCTAACTTCTACTCTCTACAATTCTAAAAGGGATAATATGGTACTTTCTAAAAGAATGTACAGAAATAGGTCAAAATGCTCCTAAAATTCTTTTCTAGATGATTTTGCTCTTTCTGCAGGTGGTGCCACTTGCGAGTCACTAGTGTCCCGCCGGTGCCCATCTGCGGAACGTCACTGTGTTGCAGGTGCATGGGTAGTGAACTTGGGTCCAATCAATGCTTGCACTAGCAGTTTGCAGATGCTGACCCACATTCCATCGGTGCTCGTTCCACTCTTGTCAAGTAGCTTCTACATTCCAGCTGGAAAAATGGTGGAGCGCCGGTCCATCTGGTCAAGATTCATTCCTCTTCTTAAATTCCATGCTTTTTCCCAAGTTCTTGAGTTCTCTCCTTAAATTAAATACCTGAAAAAACTAAACAAAAAAGAGCATAAAATCCTCTTAAATGAATTGAAAACTAAGAAAAGCTCATGTTTAAAAGCCTAATTAGTTGGTAAATTACCAACTCATCACCTAGTCTCAACATTGGGTATCCAAGAATCCCAAGGGCCTCAATACACACACAAAAAAAATTACATAATCACAACATTCACAATCAACAACAACAATAACACATGTTCAAACAGCCCACAACTGGCTCTCAAAACCCACCAACTGATTATCACAACACAGTACTATTCTTCCACATCTAGCCATCCACCGATTAGTCACTAACCAAGCTATGAATCACAATCCTAACAAGTGTAACCCCAAGATTTACTAGCAGCCCACAAACTACTCTTCCCTGATGAGTTGGTAATTACCAACTCATTAGGCTCTTAAACATGAGTTTTGTTTGGTTTTTAAGTCAATTAGGTGGACTTTATGCTCTTTCTCCTTGATATTTGAAGGTATTTAACTTGAGTAGAGAAATCATGAAATGGAGCAAAATCATAAAAATTGAGATGAGGATTGGTGCTCCATCGGAGGACACTGGTGAAACGCCGCTTAGTTGTAGATACCTACTGGGCTGAAGAAGAATGGCTACCGGTGGACTGCGGATCAGCACCGGTGAACCGCTGGTGCCAACGCTGAATTGATCCAGAACTCACTGGCACCCAGATGTGACAGACTGGCGGACCGTGGATCAGTACCAACGAATCGCCGGTGACTCGTAAGTGAGGTCTGTTAGAAAAGGGAAAAACATCCGATTCAGAAAAAGAAGAGCATTTTGTACCCTGCTTTTGTACATTTTTAAGAGGAGAACTGAACCTTCTGTTCCACATCATTATTCTATTGTATTGAATATTAATAGAAAGTAGAGCGAAGTTGGAGAATTGAATTATAGAGAGAGAAATCTTCATCTTCTTCTTTGAAAAATTAGAAAAACTCTATTAGAGACCAGAACCTTGTTCTTGAATTTTATTACTTATTTTGTTGAATGGATATTGAATTATTACTTAATGCAATGTCTTCTTCTACTTATATGAGTAGCTAAATTCCTTGCTAGGAGTGTGTGAGTGATTAGGATTGATTTGGATTAGGTATTGTTTAATTGATATTAGATTTACTCAATTAGTATAATTTTAGTGTTTCATCCGAGTTTTAATCTAAATACTCATAGTGGCAAATGTGCGTTGTGTTTACTTACTCTAATTTTGCTTGAAAAAATAATTTAGAGTATGGGTGATGAAATATTAGTGGGTAATTGGGTGTTGATCATGTAGAGTTGGGCTAGAGATAGCCAAACCCTATTGTCACACACCCATTGAGAATCGAAGCTAGAAATAGTTGATGCTTACCCAAGTTGATATGGTTGTTGTGAAAAAGGGTTTTGAGAAAACCCGAGGTATAAGGCACCTTATTGGTTGAAAAACGTAAGGTTCTACCTCGTCCACAACTAATTATACTATTGGGTAATGGTAGGAGTTTTTAGTAATCCTAATCCGATGATGCCCCGATAATATCACACCCGTAGTAGTCTCTCCTTTGGTATTTTCTATGCTTTGTCCCTATTTTTGTGAGAGAATTTCTAGTTCAATGAACAAGTTGTGATTTCCCTAATTTTTACTTTATTATTTTTGAGACATTGATGCAAGTTACTTCAATTTGATAGACAACTTTTGCATGATCAACTGCTATTTCCTATGAAATTCGACCCCAACACTCGTCGAGTATATTTATTTTTCCAATGACTGTTTACACTCTTTCGTTAAGAGGAATGAATTTGGATGTTATCAAAATGGCACCATTACCGGGGAATATAGTTTGATAGCCTTTAGTTGTTTATTATTTTGAATTGATTTGTTGCATTTTGGTTTGTCTGACTTTACTCTTATGAATGGTGACATCTAGGTTGATCTTGATATGAGTCAACACTCAGAAGAAGGAGAAGGTTCGGTAGATCAACATATGGATCAAGAGGATGATGATCCAGTGATGCCCAATGTAGCAAGTGCCATTCACCTACCTCCTGCGATAGGGAACGCAATAGTTCATGTGACGAGTACAATGTTGTACTTACTCCAAATGAAGGGGCTCTTCGGAGGAATGCTGAGTGAGGACGCAAATAGGCATCTACAAAATTTTCTTGAGATTTTCCAACCCTTGAACGTGGAAAATATAAGTCAAGAGTCAATCAAATTGAGGCTCTTCCCATTTTCACTAACAGGGGAAGAAACCGCTTGGTTGGAGGAGTTGCCTCCCGGGTATATTATCTCTTGGAATGAACTCATAAAAGAATTTTTGGATAGGTTCTTCCCTCCCACAAGGATGCTACAGTTGAGGGATGACATTACTAATTTCCAATCCAAAGAAAGATAGCCATTGCATGGCAATCGTGACTAAGAGTGGCAAGATATTGAATGATGAGGGTGTGAAACCCAAAGGTGTTTTCGGGCCAAGGGCAAATGCTGAAGATGAATCGGAAGAGAAGCCGAAAACACCAAGTGTTGGTGATAGTGAAGAAGGGAAAAACAAGGGAGAAGTTGATTTGACTCTCTTGAATGATGTAAATGTGAATGAGGGCAAGAATGTACTCAATGACAAAGATCAAGAAGCAAGAGTTGTACCTCCATATCCACAGCGACTGACCAAGAAGAAGGAGGATAATCAATTTTGCAAGTTCATAGAGATATTTAGCAAATTATCCATCAATATACTGCATGTGGATGGCTTGGTTCAAATGTCGGGATATGCAAAGTTTATGAAGGAACTTTTGAAGAAAAACAAGGTGGTGGATATGGGCACTGAGGAGGTGACCCATCATTGTAGTGTTGTGATGTCCAACAACCCTGCCCCAAAATGTAAAGATCTTGGAGCATTTACCATTCCTTGCACAATTGGCTTGTGCATGTTCAATAAAGCTCTTTGCAACCTCGGTACCAGTATTAATTTTATGACTCTAGTGATTTTCAAGAAGCTCAGGTTGGGAAAACCCAAACCTAAATCGATGAAGCTTTTGATGGTAGATAGATCGATTAGACAACCTGTTGGAGTGTTAGTTGATCACGGGCAAAAATATCATGCCCGTGATAC
>JACEIK010011331.1:0-21432 GCA_018107945.1 Datura stramonium
CTTCAAGACTCGGTATGGTCACTATGAGTTTGTAGTTATGTCTTTTGGACTAACGAATGCTCCTACAACTTTTATGGATTTGATGAATAGGGTGTTCAAGCCATACTTGGATATGCTCATGATCATGTTCATAGATGAAATCCTTATATTCTATCAGAGCGAGGAGCATGTCGCTCATTTGAGGGTGGTGCTACAGACCTTGAAGGATTGCAAGTTGTGTGCTAAATTCAACAAATGCAAGTTTTGGTTGAACTCAATGGCATTTTTGGGTCATGTGATGTCAAGTGAGGGTGTACAGGTGGACTCTCAAAAGATAGAAACAGTGAAGAATTGACCTAGACCAGTTAGTTCTTCAGATATCAGGAGTTTCTTGGGCTTGGATTGTTACTACCATAGGTTTGTTGAAGGTTTTTCATCCAAAGTAGCCCCGTTGACTAAGTTGACGCCGAAGAAACTAAAGTTTCAATGGTCGGAGGCTTGTGAGAAGATCTTCCAAAAGTTGAAGACTCGACTCACCTCGGCACCTGTGTTGACCCTACCTGGGGGTACAGATGAACTTGTGGTATATTGTGAAACTTTGAGGATTGGCATTGGTTGTGTATTGATGCCGTAAGGTAAAGTTATAGCCTATGCTTCTAGACAGCTGAAAGTCCATGAAAGAAACTATCCGACTCATGGCCTCGAGTTGGAAATGGTAGTATTTGCCTTGAAGATTTGGAGACACTATCTGTGCGGGGTCCATGTGGATGTGTTTATGGACCAAAAAATCCTAAAATACATGTTTACCCAAAAGGATCTGAATTAGTGTTAGAGGAGGTAGTTGGAGCTTTTGAAAGATTACGATATGAGTGTCCTTTATCATCCGGGTAAGGCCAATGTGGTGGAAGATGATCTTAGTAGGGTTTCTATGGAGAGTGTGACCCATGTAGATGAGGAGAGAAAATATCTAGTAAAGGATGTGCATCGGCTTGCACGACTAGGTGTTCATCTTGTTGACTCGACAAATAGTGGTATCATTGTTCAGAATGGATCAGAATCCTCTTTAGTGACTAAGGTTAAATCTAGACAAGACGAGGATCCTATTTTAGTATTGTTGAATAAATCCATTCAGAATCAGAAGGTGGAGGTCTTCTCCCAAGGGGGAGATGGCGTTCTACGATATCAGGGTCATTTGCATGAACTGGGTGCTGATGACTTGAGGGAGCAGATATTTCATGAGGCTAGTGGTTCTATATATTCTATTCACTCAGGTGCCACCAAGATATATCGTGACCTACATGAAGTCTATTGGTGGAATGGCATGAAGAAGGACATAGTAGAGTTTGTGGCTAAGTGTCTGAATCGTCAATAGGTGAAGGTTGAGCATCAAAGACCTGGGAGTGTGCTTCAAGACATTAGCATTCCTACTTATAAGTGGGAGGAAATCAATATGGACTTCATTACAGGATTTCCTCGCACTCGTCGATAGTATGACTCCTTTTGGGTGGTTGTAGATAGGTTGACTAAGGTAGATCATTTCCTACCAGTCAAAACTACCGATTCCGCGGAGGATTATGCTATGTTGTATATTCGAGAGTTAGTTCAGCTTCATGTAGTGCCTTTGTCCATCATATCAGATAGAGGTACCCAGTTTACCTCCCTGTTTTGGAGATTGTTTTAGAAGGGACTTGGTACTCAAGTCAAGCTTAGAATAGTGTTTCACTCGCAAACAGATGGTCAGGCGGAGTGGACCATTCCGACTTTGGAGGATATGTTGAGATCGTGTGTAATTGATTTCAAGGTAGTTGGGATGATCATTTACCTTTCATTGAGTTTGCGTATAACAAAAACTACCATTCCAGCATTCATATGGCTTCATTTGAGGCTCTTTATGGGTGGAGGTGTAGATCACCTATTGGTTGGTTTGAGGTCGGTGAAACTACATTAATAGGTCCATATTCAGTTCATGAGGCTATGGAGAAGGTTCCTCTTATAAGGGACAAGTTGAAAATGGCTCAGAGTAGCCAAAAGTCCTATATGGATGTGAGGAGAAAAGAACTAGAGTTTGAAGTTGATGATTGGGTGTTTCTGAAGGTATCTCCCATTAAGGGAGTGATGAGGTTCATAAAGAAAGGGAAACTCAGTCCCCGCTATGTTGCCCGTACTGGATTGTGAGACGGGTTGGAAAAGTAGCGTATGAGTTGGAGTGGCCCTCAGAATTGGCTTCAGTTCGTCTAGCTTTCCATGTATTGCTCTTAAAGAAGTGTTTGGGTGATCCAGCTCTAGTTGTTTTGGTGGAGAGTGTAGGTGTGAAGGATAGACTTAGTTATGAGGAGGTTTCAGTGGAAATACTGAATTGTCAGGTTCAAAAGCTAAGAAACAAGGAAGTGGATTTAGTAAAGGTTTTGTGGAGGAATTAGCATGTTGAGGGAGCTACATGGGAAGCCGAAGCAGATATGAGGGCTAGATACCCGTATCTATTTCCTTCCGGCACAGTTCTAGCTTGAGGTTCCAGTTTCCTCCCTAGTACTCTATTCAGTTTCATGTTTAGATCACGTGCCCCAATCTCTTTCGTATCAAAGTATGTATGTGTAATGAATTCAGTTCAACCATGTAGTTCAGTTCGGAGTTAGTCACTTTGTCAGTTTTCATCTTATATGTTAAATATTTGAGTATGATGATTGCATTTCTCTACTTTTCAGTGTGTTTTCCCACATTCTAGGATGAATGTTCCCAAGGGGGAGATATTGTAATACCCCTAAAATCCTAAGATTAGACCCTAGAGTTGAAATGGAGAAAAACAGAGTTTTTTGCACCAGGTGACAAGACGAGTCGTCTAGTGACCCATGGGGTGCACCACGAGTAGTTGAGTGACTCATGGGGAGGAGGTTGGGATTGGTTAAATTTTTAGGTAGGTGGCTGACCACGGGTGAGACCACAACTCGTGGTTATCACCACGAGTCATTACATGGACCGTGGTCAAGAGTTGTTTGAAGGTTCACTGAGAATTGGTAGTGTTCCTAATGAGTCATCACCATGATCGACGGGTACACCACGAGTCATGGTGTCCCCTGTGGTGACCAAGGAAGGCAAGTTTCTAGTGCAAATCATGAGAGAAAGACCATGAGTCGTGGTGTAGGGCATGAGTCGTCCAGTCCCTCGTGGGGACTGGCAGCGTGTTATTTCCTGCTAATTTACAAAGAGCTTTTACGTAATTCCTAAGTTTCTAAGGCCTATACTACGTCGTTTTAAGCTCAGAAAAGGGTGTTT
Organism: Datura stramonium; assembly: GCA_018107945.1. NCBI lineage: Eukaryota > Viridiplantae > Streptophyta > Magnoliopsida > Solanales > Solanaceae > Datura > Datura stramonium. The sequence goes on from JACEIK010011331.1 coordinate 3,250, forward strand.
TAAGAGGGTTAAATCTATTCTAAACCCATCCTCTTCCATGCATTCAATCGTAGTGGTTCTAAGAGGTGATCAAGCTTAGATTCATGAAGTTCTTCCCCAAATTCCATTGGGATTCAAAGAGGGTTTATAAAATCATATTTCTTGTAGGTATATAGGGTTATGAATGGGTGTATTCATCCACACCCATGCCCAATTCCTCTTTAATTTCATAAAACTCTAGTTGAGGAATCTATAGGGTTTTAATCAAACATGTGGATTCTATAAGTATCAATCATGGATATGATCTAAGTACGTTTCTAATGTTGAGTTATGATTAATGAGCATATTTTACAATGTTTTCAATTACAAATTATGTTTTCAAGTTTTGCAAATTATAATGCCCATCCATGGAATTTCATGAAAGTTGAGATCTATGATAAATATATTCAAACATGATGAGATGTATGTGATTAAAGTATGATTTCGAATTACCCATGCCCATGTTCATGTTTTCAAGTGATCAAGTCTATTTGAAGCATGTTTAAATTATTGGGCAAGCTCATATAATCAAGTATGTTTCATGATTTATCTAAATTTCATGTTATTATCTTACCACATAATTTTGGAGTCTAGACTCCCACTATTTTCAACTTGTGGCATGTTTTGAGCCAAGGCTCCTCATGTTATGATGTCAGATTATGTATGTATGATATAATTCAGCTTCATCACTAGATGATGGTCAGCTTCGTTGAAAAATAATGGAGAGAATATGCATATTTTTGGGAGTAGTGTCCAGCACCGAGTAGGCTAAGGGTCAGTCAACCCTATGCCTCAAAATTACGTGCCAATGTAGGTATGTTCAGATTATTCGGGACCTCCCTTGTGAGCTTTCCCTACCCCCAAGGGGCCATTGGTTTGATATCGATATCATGGTAGTGTCCTTAGCGCTGTCAAGGCTTTGGACGTCTCTTCCCACTTGAGTATGATAGTCGAGATCAGGTAAGCTCTATCGTGGTAATGTCGGTTATATGAAGAGTCTCCCGTTGTTCCTCATGATTTCAGTTATGCATGTTCATCAGTCATGATATTATGTTTTCAGCATGTTTGACCCAATGTTCAGTTTTACTTATAAATATCAGTTATCAACTTTAGGTCATTAGATTAAGTTATGATATTCAGTTATGTTCAGATCATGATTTCAGAAAATAGCATGCAAGACTTACTCTCAGAAACTTATCTTGATTATGTTTTTGTTATATGCATGATTTATGATTTTACTTAATTAGTGGCTTTACTTACCTAGCATACTCGGTACATTCCACATACTGACCGCTTACTCTATATTGTATCATTTCATGATACAGGCTCGGATATTCAGGCGCAGTCGCGCCAATAGCTAGACTCTCAATATTAGCATCTTCCAGTCTCAGTTGGTGATTCCTCATCTTCCGAGGGCCCTTTATCAGTTGTAATGCGTATTTTCAGTTTCAGACTATAGTGAGTTAGTTGGGGTCTTGTCCCATCAACTCGTCAGTAGTAGAGGCTTTTCAGACATAGCATGTATTCAGATTCAGCAATGTATTCAGATGTTATGATATTTTCGGACATCCGCTTTATTATATATGTTAGACTTCCGTTTGATTATGTTGAATTCAGATGTCATGTTCATGCCATGGGTCTAGTTGGAGCCTCTTAGGGTTCTTTTTCGTGTGTTTCGATCTGGGCCTATGTTTGGGTCGTGACAACTACAATCAAGCTAAATATAGTAATGGAAAACCAACAAGACTATACAACCAAAACTACTATACAAACTAGTCCACATCAGCCTCTACAGAATAAACAAACTGAAATACATGGGAAAGGGCCCCGACCTACCCATGTTGTACATAAAACTCAAAATAGTCAAAAATAGGACATGGCTCCTAGAGGAGAGGAGAATACCACTTCTCGCTAAAATTTGGCTCCTACTGCGTCTGATGATCTGAGTCTCGGCCTGTACCTGCAGCATGATTGCAGAAGGGGCCCCCAGATGAAGTGACATCAGTACGAATAAAATGTACTAGTAAGTAAGCTTGAAAACTGTAAATATATAACATAACAATGATAACTTAGCTAGAAATAAGGAATAGTAACAACCCAAAATCCTGATAATCGAAACCTGACAATAACTCAATATTGAGGTGTAAATGCAACCATCTAATGCACATTAAATACTATAACTGAAGTGCCAGTGACCAGCTGATCTTAAAATCCATATAACATTCGTCAAGCTAGTGTACCACACCGGGGTAAAATGAAAATGTCTCCAGCCGATGTATCACACTGGGGTAAACTCCGTCCAGCCAGTGTACCACACCGGGGTAAAATAAAAATACCTCTAGCTAGTATAACCCATAGGGGTAAAATCAATAAATCATAATCATAATCATAAATTGAGCCGATATGGCTTATACTAGGTCAATTTAACACGTATAACATAGAAATGTCGAATACTAAATTTATGGCCTGCATAGGCCTCCTTCGTAATGCATAACTTCAAGTGAGCACATATAACATGCTAGAAAATAACACTTAAATGCATGTATTTAAATCATGTAAAAATCACAAGGAACTGCGGATGACCTAAAAGTTTCAACAATATTTATAGATCGTGTTCAAAGGGACATTAGAGCTTGGAGACTCACCAGCTTGATGTTTGGATTAAGGGAAAGGGATTATGAAATCTCCCCTTGACCTGGTGATAAAGCTCAAACTCAAACTTCCTAACAAAGTATGAAGCGGACGTTGTCAATAAAGAACCCAACAAAGGTTGGGGTCAATACCAAAAGGAATAAGTAAGGCTATAGAAGAATGCTAGTGTTTAAGCTTTTAAGTCAATTATTTCCTAAAGAGGGGAATTTGTAAAGTAACAAGTAATATTGTTGAGAATTTAAATGTTGATTCCAAACTAATGCAATTAACTAGGGTGAGTGTTCCCCATGGATTCATAACTACTTCGGATTTTACACTTTTGATCTATTCCCAATACTTTCCTTGTAGAACAAATAACTAGGGTTCATCCAAACGACTGGTTTGTCCCTATTGGATGACGATACTAAATCACAGGTTCAGGTCTCATGAGCGATTTCAACTTAACCGTTATCAATTTGTCTCAAATTTAACTATCATATGACCATAGCTCAAGTTAATACAATGATAATAAAAATCAAGGCTTTGTTGTACTTCTCTTTTCCTACTCTCTACCTCTCTAGGCTAAAGCAAGTAAAGAATTCAGGCAATTCCTAACATTGTGCATCCTTAAGAAACCTTAAAGATGAAGAGAATACAATACAAGCGTTTAGTATTGGTTTAGAATCACATCATGCAAACCCTAGTTCATTAATTCACCATGATTCCTACATCCCTAGATGTGGAGGTTTTAGCCTCTCATGATCATTAGTAAATTAATAGCTGTCACGACCTGAATGTACACTCTGATTGTAGACACAGAACAAGGAGCCCCCAAAGACCCCAAGTCAACCCATGGCACGAGCGTATATCTAATTCAATCACATAACCAGAAAACTTAACATAAGAAAACGTAAACATGCCATAATAATGAAGAAAAGACAATACATGACCCATACATGGCAGTTGAATACAACATATAGTCTGAAAATCCACTAATCATGAAAGATGGGTTGATGGGACAACTCCCCAACTAACCAAACAAATATGAAAGTGAAGGAAAAACATAGAGTCTGAACATATGGCCCTCAGAACATGAGGACACACCAAATAAGACGATAACTATCTCGGAAGCACTACTGAGGAGGGTGAGCCTGAGAAGCGGTTGCGGTATCATGAAACGATAGAGCATAGAAAGTATGCGGTCAGTACTTGGAATATACTGAGTATGCAAGGTAAGTAAAATGGACATCTAAAATATAGAAATCTCATAAATGATCATAAGAGTGGGACATCATGCTCATATCATAACTATCGTACCATAACATAAGGCTCAAGGTTTTCAAAACATTCGCAATACAATCATAATCATAATTGTAAGAGAAAAGCCTTGTTTAACATGACTTGAGCCTATATACATAATCGTAAACATGCATAAATCATGAAGAATAGTGGGAGATTCTCTTAACTGAAATACCCCATATGAGCACACATGAAGCCCGACTTGTAATCGTAGTCGGGAGGGTGTACGTACCTTGTCAAGGGTCGAACCACAAAAGTGTGACGTCACCATGAAAAGAGCCATTTGGGCCGGGGACAGTCCCATAGGAGGTACAAACATCCAATGGTGGCACGTAGTTTATGAGGTCCAGGGAAAAACCTAGGCCCCGAACCTACTCGATGTTCGATACTACACCCAAAACATATATAGTGCTCATAGTATAACATACATGCGTTCATAGGCTAGTTAAATTATGATAATCATAAATATACTTGTACATACGAGAACTAGCCATGAAACGAGGCCTTTGAGTCGGCCAAAACGTAATTCATGATTCATGAGGTTCATACATACTTGGAGATCATGCATATAGCTTGAATTTCATAAAAATCATAATGGGTAACATAATAAATTCATGATTTAAATCATAATTCATACTGGGCTTGTAAATATCATCAGTAGGAGAGTAGATCATAAATCGATTCATCATAGGGCATGCATAATTAGGCTTAAATACATGGAAATCCAAATCAATAATATTATAATTAGTTTAAACTATAAAAGTTGATAAAAACCCATAGATTATAATTAGATTCGAAAATCATAAAGCCCATTATCAAATCATTAGAATTCTAATTAAATCAATTTCAAAACTTATGAGTTTTTATTGAATTTTGAGAAAAATAGAAGAGGAAGGGCATGGGTGTGGAAGAACCACTCATTGAGAACCTTACATACACAGAGATAACTAGTTCTTAAGCACATTTTCTTGATAAGAAGAAATTGCAATGAATTGATGAGTTCTAAGCTTGAATCACTCTCCCAATTCCCTTACCTTGCATGCATGAATGAATGAAGTGAAAATTGAACATAACCCCCTTTAAGTTTCCCTATTCATAGCTGTTAAAACTTAGTAGTTTAGGCCTTAGGATCTTAGGATTTTATGAAAAAGCCCTTATAATTCGCGAGAAAATAGCACCGGGGGTCTGACGAAGGACCCAGTGACTCTTCATGAGGGGCCACGACTTGTGGCATGGTGAGAATTACACGCAAAATTTCACCACAGGACCCCATGGAGGACACCACTAATTTTGGTGGGTGACCACGACTTCGTGGTCACCATCCGTGGTCAACCTTTAAAAAGAATCCTTGCACACAGCATCCGGTCACAGGCCACGGGTGACTTCATGAGTCGTGAGGCTGACCTCGACTCGTGGTCACCAGCCAGTGGTCTCTTCTACAAATCCTTCCAACCACCGCACAGACCATGAGTGCACCTCCGACTCGTGGTCCTCCTCCTGAGCCTCCTCACGATTCGTCTGTGACCTGGTGTGAAATTTGGTTATTCACTTGTTTTGACTCCACAGTCCACGATCCTTGGAGTTCGAGGGGTATAACAATATTTTCCCTTGGGAACATTCATCCTCGTATGTTAGAAATACTACAGCGGAGACTAGAATCAAACATTCATCAATTCCAAATACTGATCATTTAAAAATTTATGGAGTGACTACCTCAGAAAGAACTACACATAGCTAAACTAAATTTATACATCACATGCATACACATCATAACTTAAATCATACTTGGCACATGAACTAAACATGGGCCCCTGATTAGAAAATTAGGGCCAAAAGCGTTACCTCAAACTCAAACTAAGTCGGTAGGGAACAGAGTGGGGGTGTTTAGCCATCATGGCAGCTTACGGCTTTCCACGTAGCTCCTCAGCATGCCTGTTTCTCCACAACACCTTCATGAAGATACGTCTTTGTTCCTCAACCTCAGAACTTGAAGATCTAAGATTGCAATGGAATTTCGTCATAAGTGAGACTATCCTTTACAGACTTCCCAGGAATTACTAGGCGGGATCACCCAAGCACTTTTTCAAAGAGACACATGAAACACGAGGTGTATGGAAGATAACTACGAGGAGGTAGGTCAACTTATACGGTACCTTACCAACTCTTCTCGTGATACGGTAGGGACAAGCATAGTAGGGGCCAGAGTTTTCTTTCTTTCAAGCATGGCCTCCCTTGATGGAGATACCTTGAAACACCCAATCGCCTACTTCAAACTCCAAATCTCTTATTCTTACATCTGCGTATGACTTTTGGCCAGGCTACGGGCGGTTCGCAATCGGTCACAATCAGGCGAACGCTACGGTAGCCTCATGAATAGAATTTGTCCCAATCTGCTTCACCTCGCAAACCTCAAACCATCGATAGGCGTCACCTTCGTCCATATAGAGCCTCGAGCGTTGCCATTTGGATGCTAGAGTGATAGTTATTCTTATAAGGGAATTGATCGAGGAAAATAATCACATCCCGGCTACCCCATGAAGTCCATCACACGAAGCTCTGAACATGTCCTCTAGAGTTTGAGCTGTCCACTCACTTTGACCATCCTTTTGCGGATGGAATGCGGGTGCTAAGCAGCAGGAGTCCCAAGTCCTTTTTGGAAAGACCGGCAAAACAGAGAGGTAAGGCGAGTACCTTGGTTTTAGATAATAGACAAGGGAACTCAAGAGTCGAACCAAATCTAAATATACAATTTGGCATAATCATCAATTGAATCTGTATACTTTTGCCGGGGTAGGGAAGTGTGCGACATTGGTCAACTGTCTACTACCCAAAAGAATCATAGTGTCGTGATACGAGGTAGACACTGTAATGAAATCCATATTAATCTCTTCCGGCTTCCAAGTGGGATACTTTAATAACCACAGAGTTTGCTCCGATACTTTTAGTCTTTTGCGCAGCCGCCAAATTTTGGCTTTGCTTAGCAGTTACAGAGGTGCATTCAGCTGCCTGAGATCACGCAATTATCATATTGCTCAACGACCATTTACTGTTCAATAAATCATGAGGCATCTTGGTAACGGATCGGATGAATGCAGTCCCATGTGCTCGTGTGTTCGATCCGCCATTATCATCGAGACACATAGATGGTTTGTGGTACCATGACACACCATCTCCTTTTGGAAGACCTCCACCTTTTGACTTCCAATGGCTTCCTTCAGCTTTACTAAAATAGGATCCTCACTTACTTTACGGTCTTTTGATTATGATGCATCATGAACGTGCCAATATCTTGTCAGCTTTCAATCAGTCACCAAGGATGATTCGATCCATTTACACAACATGCCATCGGTCGGGGTTGACGGTGCTCCCAATCTTGCGGTTGATGGACATATTTCACGAACTCATTCTTTCCCTTATCAACGCGGGACACACTCTCCATAGAGAGCCTACTAAGCGCGTCGCTACCACATTAGCCTAGTAGGGTGGTAAAAGGAAACTCATGTCATAATCCTTACGTAGCTCTAACCACCTCCTTCAGAAGATTGAGATATTTCTACATGAGCATATTGCAAGCTCTTGTGATCTAGTGAAAACGTCCATATGGACCCTATACAAGTAATGCTTCCATAACTTCAAGGCGAACACCACGCGACCAACTCAAGATCATGGTCGGATAATTCTTCTCATCCAACCTTCAAGCGCCTTGAGGCATAAGCTATCACCTTCCCATGTTGCATCAACACACACCCAAGTCTAATTATCAGAGAGCGTCACAATACACCACAAATCCGTGATACCCTCGGGTAGTGTAAACAACGGTGCTGAAGTAAGTTGAATCTTCAACTCTTAGAGCTCTTCTCATAAAGCCTCGACTATTGGAACTTTACCTTTTTTTTTGAGTCAACTGGTCAATATTCACGCAATTGATAAAAATCCTCAACAAATCTCACGATAGTAACACCTTTAGGTCGAAGCTTTGAATTTACGAGAGGATTCACCGGTCACGGGCAATTCTTCCCAGCCTCTCAATTTTCTCGGGGAATCTACCTTTATGCCCTCCTCAATACCACATGACCCAAAATGTAATCGAGGTCAACCAAAACTGGCACTTCTTGAATTTTGCATAAAGCGAAAGCGATCCTTGAGAGTGCGCAACACTATTCTCAAATGAGAGGCATGATCCTCCTCACTTCGAGGGAGTATATAAAGGATGTCATCGATGAACACGACCTGAACATGTAGATATTTCTTGAACACCACTGTTCATCAAGTCCATGAAAACTGCGGGGGCATTGGTTGGTCCCAAAATACATAACAAAAAATTCTTAGTGACCATAATGAGGCTTGAGAGCGGTTTTCAAAATGTCACTCTCTCGAACACCCTAATTTGGTGATACCGGGACTGAGATCTATCTTTGAGAAACACTCCTGAAACCTAAAAATTTGGTCAAACAAGTCATCGATCACGGGTAGGGGTACCTATTCTTGACGGTGACCTTGTTTAATTGTTCGTACAATCAATACACGTGTGAAGGGATCTATCCTTCTTTAGAGACAAGAAAGCGGCCCTTCCCAATGGAGACTTGCTCGACCTAATGAAGCCACTTATCAACAAGTCCTTCAAGTGATCCTTCAACTGTTTTAGCTCGGTGGGGACGATATCACGTAGGAATAGAGATGAGAGTGTGTATCGGGTGAGATCAATGCTAAAATCAATCTCCCTCTCGGGAGGTAACACCGGCAAATCCTCGGGAAAAACATCGGGATACTCACACACTGGGGTGGCCAGATAGTCGGGGTATCATATAACGTCCTTAACCTTAACTAGGTGATACATGCAGCCTTTAGAAATCATTTTCCTTGCCTTAAGATATGCAATAAACCGACCGGTTGGTACGGATTGAATTACCCCCTCCACTCTAAAACTAACTCACCCGGAAATCGAAAATTCCACGGGTCGACATTGTCGAAGCATAACATGCAAACAACGATCAAAATGATGTCAAAGTCAGTCATAGTTAACTCTAGTAAGTGCGGCCCGGTGACCTTATGCAATGTTTGTAATGGGGCAACCTCATGCAGCCTAACTACCTTTGAATCCTTGACTAGAGTAGGGCGAGAATGGTTCGAGACGGGATTTGAGAGCTAACCCCAAAACTACTAGAAATATGAGTTCACAAAAGAAAAATTATTCCTGAATCTAACAAGGCATAAATATCAATATGGAAGACTTGGAACATACCGGTGACCATATCCACAGAAGCCTCCTACTCCTGGTGGGGTGCTAAAGCATAAATACACGTTGCAGGCGGCCAGCCTGCGGAACTAGTAGAGGCACCCCTCTGGGGGGATGTCTTCTTGGGCGTGAGGCCGGATCTTGTCACACAGGCCCCATAGACCACGACTTGGGCGGGCGGTCCACTTTAAATCGATTGCTCGAGTTTTCCACAGAGCACGCATTTGAGCCAGCTAAGCACCTCTAGGAATGATTCTTGTCGCACTTCGCACAAGCTAGGAAAGTACCTCCCATATCGTACTACCTTGATCCCTTGAGCTGAAATCCACGATCCTCCGATCTCCTCTAAACCTAGATGGCGTCTTCAGTCGATGGTGGGGTACAGACAATAGACTGTGTTGGGGCTAGCTGGTCTTGTCCACCACAACGACTGAGAAACCCTATAGTTGTCGGTCCTATCCCTCTTAGACTTATCTACTCCAGATGGGTGACTCCATCTACGTGCATGCAATACAATACGGTGAGTCAATATCTCGATGAAGCATGGCGATCCTGTGATCCTTGTCCAAGTAATCCGCCATGATGCACCAAAACGGCTCACCCAGGAGCCCTCGTGCCACCAACTGGAGCATACTTGGATAATTAGGTGAAATAAAATGCATACTCCTACACGGACATGTTACCATGCTTCCAAATTAACGAACTCGCGCCTTGAGATCACTCGTCTCCCAAGGAAGAATTGATCCATAAATGTGGGTGTGAAACTCTTCCCACCCTATTGAATGCACCCACTTCTGCTATCTCCATTGCTTAAACCGTATGTGAAATTTGTACTTTTAACTGATAGGAGGTCAATTCAACACACACTCCATTGTTTACCCCATAACACGGGTGATCTTGAGGAACCTTCTCAATGAAATCGTGGGGTCTCGTCCTGTGACCTAGTGAACTCGGGAGGTTCATTCTCAAGAAATCCCTCACCCTAGGCAGACGCATTCCCATTTTGAGGGTAATGCCACTTTACGATTAGAACCTGGGCGGAGTCATGGCACATGCCAACATTTGGATTCTTTGCCCTAAGCTCGGCGTCAGGCATCCGGCTCTGGTGCGAACTCCTCGTGAATAGGTGGGGCTAGGCGTGCTCACCGCCATTGCACCATCGCAGAGTCATTATCGTTACCATTTCTTCTGGGGTTTACTCGGCATGGGCATAATGCTGCAACGTGAATAACATGAATAAGAAAGGTAGATGACTTTCCATCGCACGACATAGATCATGAAAGAAGGGAACATTTATTAAGCGATCTAGTAGCCTTTCATCATAAGTGTGGTGTGCTTACACCCTTGAAAAAGACTCTACTTAATGCAACTTTTCGGACTCCTAGGACACTTCAAACCTGGCTCCGTGCAAGTTTGTCTGGCTTTGGGCAGTGCACCGGATCGTAGACAGGAATGAGGATCTAGGGCCCCAAGTCAGCCCATGGCATGAGCATGCATCTAATTCAATCACATAAGCGAGAAGACTTAAACATAAGAAAACATAAAAATGCCATAACAATGAAGAAAAGACAATATATGACCCATACATGACGTTGAATACAACATATAGTCTAAAAAGTCTTTAATCATGAAAGACGGATTGATGGGACAACTCCCCAACTAACCCAACAAATTTGGGCGGAAGAGGCAGAGTCCGAACATATGGCCCTCGAGCATGAGGACTCACCAAATAAGGCTGATAACTTTCTTGGAAGCACTGCCAGGGGGTGAGCACGAGAGCCCGGGTCCTATATTATAAATGATACAACAAAGAAAGAATGCGGTCAATACTTGGAATATACTAAGTACGTAAGGTTATAAAGCAATTTAAAATATAAAATCTCGTAAATGATCATAAGAGTGGGACATCATGCTCATATCATAAATGTCGTGCCATAACATAAGGCTCAAGATTTCAAACAATTCATAATACAATCGTAATCATAAACGTAAGAGAAAAGCCTTTTTTAACATGACTTGAAACATATACATAATCATAAACATGCATATATCATGAGGAGCAGTGGGAAGTTCTCTTAATTAACATACCCCATATGAGCACACATAAATCTAGACTTGTAACCTTAGTTGGGAGGGTGTCACGTGTTACCTTGCCAAGGGTGAACCATGAAAGTGTGATGTCGCCATAAAGGGCCATTTGGGTGGGGGCAGTCCCATAGGAGGTCCCAAATACCTATGTTAGCACGTAGTTTATGAGATTAGGGGAAAACCTAAGCCTAGAACCTACTCTAAAACATATAATGCTAATAGTATGAAATAGAGGTTCATAGTAAAAGTTAAATCATGATAATCATAAATATGCTTGCACATACGTGAACTAGCCATGAAGCTTGAGGCTAAGTAAGTCGGCAAAATATAATTCATGATTTCATGAGGTTTTTACATACTTGGAGATCATGCATATAGTTTGAATTTCATAAAAATCATAATGGGTAATATAATAAATTAGGGATTTAAATCATAATTCATCCTGGGCTTGTGAATATCATCAATGGGAGAGAAGATCATAAACGATTCATCATGGGGCATGCATAATTAGGCTTAAATACATGGAAATCCAAATCAATAATATTATAATTAGTTTAAACTACAAAAGTTGATCAGAACCCATAGATTATAATTAGATTCGAAAATCATAAAGCCCGTTATCAAATCATTAAAATTCTAATTAAATCAATTTTAAAACCCCATGAGTTTTTATTGAAATTTTAGAAAAATCGAAGAGGAAGGGCAAGGGTGTGGAAGAACCACCCATTGAGAACCTTGGGAATAACTAGTTCTTAACCTCTCTTGATAACCCAGAAGAAATTATCAATATTTGATTAGTTCTAATCTTGAATTACTTTCCCAATTCCCTACCTCGCATGCATGGATGAATGAAATGAAAGTTGAACTTAACCCCTTTAAGTTTCCTTATTCATAACCCAAAACTTCGTACTTTAGGCCTTAGGATCTTAGGAGTTTACAAAAAAGCCCTTACTAATTTGTGAAAATAACTGCAAGGGGTCCTAGCAGGGGGACAACGACTCATCATGAGCCATTACTGACTCATGGCACGGTTATGAACACACTACAAAAATTCCTCTAAGGGTCACCACTAGGAACACCATGAATCGTGGTGGGTGACCACAACTCATGGTCACCATCGCGGTGTCAACACTTCCTAAAAATACTTGCCCAGCATCCGATCCAGGCCACGAGTAACTTCACGAGTCATGAGGCTGACCACGACTGATGGTCACGCCGTGGTCTCTTACGCAAATCCTGCCAGCACGATGGACCACGAAGTCACCTCAACACTCGTGTTCACTGCGTCATTAGCCTCCTCACGGTTCGTCCTCTGACCTGGTGCGAAATTTGGTTTTTCACCGTTTTGACTCCGGGTCGATCCTTGACTTCTAGAGGTATAACAATAGCACTCATAGACAAACACATAAATTAATACTTGAAGATGATAGGAAAAACTCACTTGATTATTGAAAATGAGGAAGAACAATTCAATAAAAAGTATCTCTAACTTGTCTAAACTTGGCTCAAAAATTCACTTCTAAGTGTGTTGATTCTTTTTTTTTATTACATAAAAATAAAGGATATTTATAATAGTAGATTATGCCTTCTTGGTTCCTTCACAGTTTAATTTAGGATTTGCGGCTTCTATTCCTAGTGGAATTGGGATTTGACTTTCTAGATGTCCAAAATTGCACACGTGCCTTGTGCCGCCCTTAGCATAGAAATGCGGGTGCGGCGTGCTTCACCCCAGTTTGCATCGAAATGGCTATGTGTCTACCTCAGGTTGTCACATGAATGGTGTGTGTCGCATAGTCCATAGCACAGCTATGCACAATGCGACGCTAACTTCTATATATTAATCTCGCCAACCCCGTTTTCCTTTCTTGCCTTCATTATGCCTAAAGCAAGCCAAAATCGTCACTAAGCCTAAAGCATCTAATCATGTGCGTTAACGCTTTTCCACAAATATATCATAAAACACATGCAAACCCATAAAATTTGTTCTCAAAATATAGTAAAGTATGGGAAAAATATTGCTAGAATAAGTAAATATACCCTTCATCACGACCCACACTTAAACTATTGTTCGTCCTCGAATAATCTACTACTTTCCTTCTCAATTTAACCACAAAATTCATCCTACGAACGGGTCGGTTGCACTTAGCATCATGATACAAATCAATACGGTTCAAACAATTCACTCACATGCATATAGGGTCAACATTAAAATGTCAGGGAATTCGAAATCACTTAGCTTTTAAAAACTAACTCATCAAAACATACTTTGGGCCAACATGAATCATATGTAATTAAGAAATCAAGATATACCAAGGTATTACAATTGTGCTCCTTACAATTTGGAGAGATGTCCTTTTTAACATTAGATATAAGTCAATATAAGCTTAGGCATAAATAAAATAATTTAGCTCCTCTCCCAAAGAACTCAACATACATGCCAAAGATGACCCATAGGCTTGCCCTTAGTGTAATACTCCACTAATATAGTAATTTTGAATCAAGAGTTTGAATTAGGACTTAACATGGTTGTAATGTAGGCTAAGGGGCCGGGTAGAGGACTATTTAGATTGAATGGTGACCTTAGCGCGGTCCCATGAAGTGTTCGGGTCATGCAAGTAATAGTGGCTCTTTTAAGAGGCAGGAATGTCAACCCACGAGTTTGGACCAATTCGGCTAACTATCAAGCTTCGAGTGTGATATTAAATACCGCAAGTGTTGATTATAAAGTTTTCGATAGAGTTTAATTGACTCTCGTTTTGGTCAACGAAATACTCGAATACACTCTAGGAGCAACATAGAGTTAAAAGCTGGGATTAATCGTACGATCTACGATTTGCAATGGTTTAAGTATGAAACTATAAATTGTTGTCTCACATAATTAGAATTGCATGTTCATGGCCTTTCGAGCCTCTAAACAGAAAAACTAGCCTCATTTGCATCATTGTGGCCCGAGGATGCTAATTCTAGTTCGTGGGCGATTAATTACGTGGATGTGGTTTTACGTGGAAATGAGTAGGGACTCTCGTGCACCTAATCATTTAACTAAACTTAGCTTCACAAATACTTCTTCGAGTGGTGATGTGATAATTCTAACTCGGTCTCTAAATAATCCTATTTTATTAACCAAGCGAGGCGTGGGGTATATCTCTATCCTAACACAAATTATATCGTGAGAACAATCATGCACCTACATTCTCATGTTACGACCAAGGTAAATGCTTCCTCAATCATATGCCCAAGTTAACGTGTATGTTTTCATGGTGATCAATCATAAAAACAACCAATAATCGAGGAATTGCAAGACAAAACAACAATCTAATAACTCAATTCCAAAAAACAAAATCGCAAAATTACAATCAAATCTTGTGGCTTCAACCCTAGAGGAAGAGTTCTAGCCACCATGTTCGTATAATTACAAGAAACTTTGTTTAAAGTAACTTACTAACAAGAATTGGTAGAAGAGAAGAGGAATTTGACAAACCCTAGGTGAGTTCTCCTCCTTCTCCCTTCACTCCTAAGTGGTTCTTTAAAGCTGTCGTGACCTCTCTCGTGGTTTTAGAAATAAGATTGTGTGTCCACTTTTGGAGTTAAGGGACACATTATAGTAAATGTGAGGGTGTCTAAAATTATTACCGGTATGAAATAACTCGGTAATCACCCCGGAGTGTATCGCCAACATGCCTCAGGTGAGACGGAGGCATGTGTGGGCATTCTTGAAACCAAAGCGTCACCAAGCAAAGTAGCATCGGGTTAGTGGCGTGACCTGTTGCTTGTGCGGCCTTATTGAAATTCAATGGCACGCCAAGGTCATGTGACACTGCTGCCTCCATGGCAGATTGCCTTGTATGCAATTGGACTGTTTGTGTACCCTCCTTGCCGACGTTCGTGTTCTCTTCCGATTCCATGCATCCAACTTCACCAACTCATTGAGTAGTTCCTCAAATTCATTGTAAACCTACAAAAACAGGAACTAATCATGTTGGTTAGTGTATGTATTCACATTTACATAAAAATCACATGAGAATGTATATAAATAAGGAATAAACAAGGCAAAACTAAGTTATAATGTATCACTTGGGCATGCTATTTCTTCCATAGATCACCTACCCACACTTAAAACCTTGTTCGTCCTCAGACAAACCTTTTACATCTCATGCATATGGAGACTCACACATAGATAATTTAACAAGATAATTCAAGCTACGGCTATAATGATTATTTAAGATAACAAGCTAAAAATAGAGCATGCGATTTGATCATTAGAAATGAAATACAACTATGTTAAGACTTCTAACCTCAAGAATCGACTCTCAATCATTGCAAACTCATGCAAATCAGCGTTGAGAAATCCACCACAATTATATCCTTCATTCAACATGTGCCCTCACGAAGAGTTACCCATTTTCACCATAATTTTTTTAACTCACATGTGTGGGTACACGAATAGAACAACGCTCGCTCTCTAGGAATTCACATGCATCATGTAATATTGCATAAGCTTGCCCTTAGTGTTTTATTCCACTAATTTAAGGATGTCTAAATGTAAGATCAAGTAGGACTTTTAGGTTGTAATATGTGCCCAAGGATGGCAGTAATAGTGACTATCTTTACTAGCGCTCTCATTACGAACTTTCTTTTCTTACTTCACCTTTATTTTCTTTTCCATTTTCCTTTTTCCTCTTTTGTTTCCCCATTTCTTTAGGCACTCTTAGCTTATTAGTAAGGAGTTCTATAGTAACTTTTCATTCATTTATCTTCTTACTCCTACTAATCCACCATTTTCAAGCAAGTGCACCCTTGGCCTTTCTCACTTTTACAAGCTTTGCTACTTTTCCTTCTTTTTCATTCGTCTCACTCCTTCACTCTTTCGGATTTTTCCTTTAAGCGCTTAGGAGTTTTGGATCAAGCTCAAGGCTCAATAAAAGAAAAGGATTAATCTAATGTTGCGGCTATCAAAGAAGAGGAGCTCGAGGCTCAAGGGAGCTAACTAGGATTAATTATTCAAGGTAGGTAAAATGAGGTTAGAAATTCGTTCCTTGAAAGAAGCTGCCCACAATCATTTCCTACAATTCACATCCTTCATTTCATTTTATAAACACACCAGGCAAGTTGTAGACACTCCTGATAACCTGGAATGCTCAAAAAACCTTACACTCATGGCACATGCTAAATTCAAGACACATTATTTAGACTCTTAACTCATTTAATCACAAGAATTGAAATTAAGCTTCAATGTAGTGAGGTCAGATTTCAGAGCCTAAGTGTCTCCACAAAGAGTTATACACTAGCATGCTTCAACAGGAACATACTTGCATCTTCTGATCATTTATCAGCACATAGAGAACATAACCATCAATTAGCTACGAGATCAAAACCCAAACCTATTATTCTAATTTTCCCTCAAGACGGTCGGCATCCATCCATTGTCGGAGAAACAGTCCCTAACGATGACTAAAACATTATGTCTGACCTTGAG
This sequence comes from Datura stramonium, assembly GCA_018107945.1. Classification (NCBI taxonomy): domain Eukaryota; kingdom Viridiplantae; phylum Streptophyta; class Magnoliopsida; order Solanales; family Solanaceae; genus Datura; species Datura stramonium. Next base: position 19,998 of record JACEIK010011331.1, read on the forward strand.
AGAAAAAAATTTTATTCTTGGTTCAAGACCCCAGTTAGAAAAGAGCCAGAAACAAAAATAACGAGGGTAATGAAGTTATGCTTAACTCACAGAATTTTTCAATTTTCTCAAATATTTCTCACAAGCATTACCTTCACCAATAAATCGTTAAGCACAAAATTTTTGAAATTTCCCTCACCCCACACATGAATCATGCTATGTCCTCATAGCATCAAATTAATGTTAAAGAGTGAGAAATACTCCACGAGGCCTTTAGGCTAGCAAACAACATGCTTTTCTTCGGTTTTTACAGGTGGGGTGTGAACCCCTTTCTCTTCCATGCTTGTTAGCTTCCTCCTCCAAGAGGGTACTTAGACTTCCCTCCATTTGTGCCTAACTTTCCACCCAAAACAACACAAGAGAAAGAATATAAATAAAAATCAACGAAATGAAAGAAATTAAAATGGTACCTATGGTACCCATGGGTTGCCTCTCAAGCGCCTAATTTTACGTCGCGGCACAACGTATCAAGTTTCACCATTTTTTCCTCCACCTTGAGGATATGAATCTCACCCTTAATTTCTTCTCTAATTTTCTCTTATGCTCCTGGGGTGGTGGTGAAAAATTGTAAGGACCAAGCAGTAGATGTCGCCTTTGGCATTTGTGGCCCTTAAGTAAGTGAAGTCATTTGTGTTTATTGGAATCGGCAAATTTCAGAATATATGGGGCTTGTTCCTCCTCGAACTTTCTCCACAAGCTTGAGACTCTATTTCTATGTTTTCAGCCAAACTCAATGTCGAAAAATGCTTGAACGGGGGTCTAATACACCTCGACTACGAAACCACGTTGTGCTTGACCTCCTTACTTGTATACACCTTCTCTGCATCAACATCTATCTCTCCATTAATGTCAACTGGGGGATACTCTATCTCTTCTTCCACGAATGGATTTTCCATATGTGTGAGCCATCACGGTGACTCTCAAGAGATTCTAATTGATTGGGTTTCATCGAATTCACCACTTGTCTTCTTCTTGGATTCCTCTTGAGTATCACCTACACTTCTCTGCATCAACATCTATCTCTCCATTAATGTCAAATGGGGGATACTCTATCTCTTCTTCCATGAATGGATTTTCCATATGTGTGAGCCCATCACGGTGACTCTCAAGAGATTCTAATTAGTTGGGTTTCATCCAAGAATTCACCCTTGTCTTCTTCTTGTAGTTCCTCTTGAGTATCACCTACAATCATTACCTGCAATTTACCATAAGCTTCAACCTCAGCCATCATCTCCGTGACTTTGACGCTCATCCTTTCTAGAGCCTCTCCATTCTCTTCTAGCTAAATCCTCATTGCTTCCATCGCCTCCTTCATTGCTTCTGTTTGCTCAAGCATCTGTTTTAGCATGTATTCTATTCGAGCTTGGCGTCCCAAGTCCTCATTTTCATCATGCCT
>JACEIK010011332.1:14587-37626 GCA_018107945.1 Datura stramonium
AGGTTTTACCCTGTAGTCCAGTCCCTGTAGGTTCGACATTCCGGTTCTTAAAAAGGGCCACTATATTACTTGTACAACCCGTACACTTGCGGGCTCGTCATTTTATACAGCCTAAAAAATACCTGTAGGGTGCACTAGTTCTCTTTGTTCAGAAAAAGGATGGTTCCCTTAGGATGTCCATTGACTATCGATAGTTGAACAAGGTCACAATCAAAAATAAGTATCCACTCCCCATGATTGATGACTTGTTTGACCAACTTTATGGTGCTAAGTGCTTCTCAAAGATAGACCTCAAATCCGACTATCATCAGCTCGGTGTTAGAGAGAGTGAAATTCTGAAGACCACCTTCAGGACTTGGTATGGTCACTATGAGTTTGTAGTTATGTGTTTTGGACTAATGAATGCTCTTGCAGCTTTTATAGATTTTATGAACAGGGTATTCAAGTAGTATTTGGATATTTTCATGATCCTCTTAATAGATGGTATACTTATATACTCTTGGAGCGAGGAGGAGCACGCCACTCACTTAAGGATTGTGCTACAAACTCTCAAGGATCGCCAGTTGTTTGCTAAATTCAGCAAGTGTGAGTTTTTGTTGAACTCAGTAGAATATTTGGGCCATGTGGTATCTAGAGAGGGTGTGCAGATGGACTCTCAAAAGATAGAGGAGGTGAAAAATTTTCCTAGACCAGTTACTCCTTTGAATATCAAGAGCTTTTTGGGTTTTGCTGGCTACTACAACAGATTCGTTGAGGGATTTTCATCCATTACAGCACCATTTACTAAGTTGACCTAGAAGAAGGTCAAATTTCAGTAGTCAGATGCCTGTGCGGAGACTTTTCAGGAGTTAAAGACTCGACTCACTTCAGCCCCAGTATTGACTCTACCAGAGGGCACGAATTGTTTCATTGTGTATTGTGATGCCTCTAGGGTTAATCTTGGTTGTGTGTTGATGCGACATGGTAAAAGTCATTGTGTATGCCTCTAAACCTCTTAAGACCTATGAGAAGAATTACCCAACACATAACTTAGAGTTAGGGACGGTGGTGTTTGCATTGACAATTTGAAGGAACTACTTGTATAGGGTGCATGTGGATGTTTTCATAGACCATGAGAGCTTTCAGTATGTGCTCACTCAAAAGGACCTGAATTTGCAACAAAGGAAATGGCTAGAGCTTCTCAAGGACTCTAAGTGTTCTTTATCATCTGGGCAAGGCCAATGTAGTGGAAGATGCCCTTAGTAGGCTATCCATGGAAGGTGTGTCTCACATTTAGGATGGAAGAAAGGAGTTGGTGAAGGATGTGCATCGACTTGCTCGGTTAGGGGTTTGCCTTATTGACTCGGTAGAGGGTGGCATCGTTGTTCAGAATGGGTCAAAATCTTCATTGGTGACCGAGGTTAAGTGTAGGCAAGAAAAGGATCATAACTTGGTAAAGCTAAAGAAATATGTCTAGAATCAAAAGGTGGAGGTATTCTCCCAAGGGGGAGATGGTGTACATCATTATTAGGGTAATTTATGTTTTTCGAGTGTTGAAGATTTGGGAGAAAGAATGTTGCATGAGGATTATGGTTCTTAGTCTTCTATCCACCCAAGTGCCACCAAGATGTACCGTGACCTACGGGAAGTCTATTGGTGGAATGGCATGAAGAAGGACATAGAAGAGTTTGTAGCTAAGTGTCCTAATTGCCAGTAGGTAAAGGTTGAACATCAGAGACCTGGGGTGTGCTTCAGGTCATTAGTATCCCTACTTGGATATGGGAAGATATCAATATGGACTTCATCACAAGGTTTTTTTGTACATGCCGACAATATCACTCTATATGGGTGCTTGTAGATAGGTTAGGCAAAGCAACCCATTTCCTACCGATCAAAACTACCTATTCAACTGAGTATTATGATAGGTTGTATACCCAGGAGTTAGTTTGGTTGCATATATTTCTTTTTTCCATTATCTCATATAGGGGTATGCAGTTTACCTCAAAGGTTTCAAGATCATTTCAGAAGGGACTTAGTACTCAGGTCAAGCTTAGCACGACTTGTCACCCACAGGCAGATGGTTAGTCTGAGTAGACCATTCAGACTCTTGAGGAAATGTTGAGAGCATGTGTGATTGACTTCAATGGTTTTTGGGATGATCACTTGCCTCTCATCGAATTTACTTATAATAACAATTACCACTCCAGCATTCAGATGGCTCTATTTCAGGCTCTTTACGGGAAAAGGTGTAGATCACCTATTGGATAGTTCGAGGTAGATAAGGCTACATTGATAAGGCTATATTCAGTTCATGAGGCCATGGAGAAAGTCCAGCTTATTAGGGAAAGGCTAAAAATAGCTTAGAGTCATCAGAAAGCTTATGTGGATACAAGACAGAGAGAGCTTGAGTTTGAAGTTAATGATTGGGTGCTTTTGAAGATGTCTCCCATGATGAGATTGATGAGGTTATGAAAGAAAGGGAAGTGACGTCCCCAATATGTTACACCTTATAGGATTCTGAGGCAACTTGGCAAAGTGGCATATGAGTTGAAGCTACCAGCGGAGTTAGTCTCGGTACATCTAGTTTTCCATGTATCTCTATTGAAGAAGTGCATTGGTGACTCCACCTTGGTTGTTCTGGTGGAGAGCATAGGTGTGAAGGATAGCGTTAGTTATGATGAGGTTCCGGTTCAGATCGTTGATTGTTAAGTTCCGAAGTTGAGGAATAAGGAGGGGTCTTCAGTAAAGGTTTGGTGGAGGAATCATCTTGTTGAGGGAGCTATGTAGAAAGTTGAAGCAGATATGATGGCTAGATACCCGCATTTATTCCCTTCCAGTTCTATTCCAGCATAAGGTATCAGTTTCCTCCCTAATACTCTATTCAATTTCATGTCAAGTTCACGTCTCTTAGTTCCTTTCATGTTTTAGCATGTATTTATGTTTCATGAATTTAGTTCAGTCATGTGTATCAGTACGGAGTCAGTCATTCTGTCAGTTTTTAGCTTCAGATGTTCAGTATTTGAGATTGCATTTTCTTCCCTAACCTTTCAATATGCTTAACTCACATTCGAGGATGAATGTTGCCAAGGGGAGAAATATAACAGCCCCAAAATTCCTAAGACTAGATCGGGATTGGAAATATGATCAATAGAAAAATTTTGAAAAATGTCTTAAAATGACTCGTGGTGAAGAGTAAGGGGTTATAGGATTGAGTCATGGTGATCTTATGGTTGACTGGACACGGACCAATTAGTCAAGGTACGACTCATAGGTCCCTATAACTGGTCGTTGTTAGGAGTCGTGACAACCTGCTGGTGTATCAGGTTTGGAAGGTATGGCTCATGGTACGACTCATCGTGGAAAACAACGGGTCATGATAAGTAGCCGTGGTGAGGATTAGAGAAATTGGAAATTTGATGCAGTGACAACGGATGTGTCCAGCGACCCATGATCTCGAGGTACGACAAGTGGTCAAGAGTCGTCGCATGATTATTGGGTTTTCAGGTATTGATCATATGAAGGATGGTATGACCCAAAGTAGGAAACTAAGAGTGGTGGTAAGAACCCATTTAAAGAATTAGAGAATAGGGGATTAAAGTTGGTCTGTCAACAAGAGGAAACCATGGGTCGTTGTTTCAAGGTACGGCCCGTGGTACGACTCGTGCCATTTGGCATGTGAACTTTTTCCTGTGAAATTATTAAGGGTATATTCATAAATCCTAAGCTGCTATGTTCTAAACTAAGTCATTTTAAGCCCTAAAAGGAGTGTATTAAAAGGGTTTAGCTTATCTCAAGTCATTAGATTCCCATCCATGCAAAGCTTTGAGTTTCTCTTTGAAGATCAATCTAGAACTCTCTCAATTCTTTCCCAATTCTCTGGGGCTTTAAAGGATAATTTGAGAATCAACCTACCCAGGTATGTAGGGCTGTGAATGAGAGTTTCCTTTCACCCTCATACCCAAATTTCTCCTCAAGTTCAGGAATGCAAGTTCTAATATAAGTATATGGTTTTATAGGGTTTTAACACAATTTTATGAAATTATGTTCCCCTCACGTTCCAAAGAATGTTTTAAGATTTATGGGCCGATTTTTATACACAGATTAATTATAAATTCATGATTTCAAGTTATTAGAAATTATGCTCTATTATGCAAGTTTTATGAAAAGTCAAGTTTATGATTCATGATTTCAACTATGATAAGATATCGTATGAATGAATGTTTATAAATTACCCATTTATGAGTATATGATTTTGACTTATGAAGTCTATTTCAAGTATGCATGATTTTTAAGATTTGGGTAAGCCTACACATGTTAGGTATGTTTTCATGATTTAACTCAGGTTTATAAGATCAGCTTACCATATGGTTTGGAGTCTATACTCCTAATTCAGTTTATGATATGTTTGGAGCTCGGACTCCCAATGTTAAAATTTCATACTATGCATATAATTATTATTTTAGCTTCATTGAAAAATGATGGGAGAAAAATCCATGTTTCTAGTAGTAGTGTCTTGCACCGAGTAGGCTAGGAGTACAGGTAAACCTCGAGTCTCAAACTATGTACCAACGTACATCTACATATACATTAGGACCTCCCTTGAGAGTGTTCCCATTCCCCATAAGGGGCCTCATCTTGATATCGATATCATGGTATTGTCCTTAGCCCTAGCAAGGTTTTGCACGGCTTTGCCCACTTGAGTGTGATAATTAGGGTATCATGTAAGATTCATCATGATGGTATCGATTATGACGAGTCTCTCATTGTTCCTTATGATTTCAGTTATTCATATTCATGACTTTTGATATTATGTTTACAATAGATTTTACCCAATGATCAGTTTATGAGCTTTTACTTACGATTTCAACTAGGACTAGTCATATGATTCTATTTCTAACCTTAGGTCATTATGTTCAGATATGATAATTGGCTTATCACTATATATGTCTCAAATTCAGGTTTCAGCATACAGTTCTTACTCTCATGGTCTAACGATTTATACTGATATGCATTATTTCAGTTAACATTTACTCAACCTAGTTTACTTACCTTACATACTCAATACATTCAAAGTACTGAGTGCATACTCTATGTTGTATTGTTTGATGATACATGTCTGAGTGATCAGATTCACTTTTGCCATTAGTCCAGCTCCCTTGCAGTCCAGCTCAGCTCCCGTTGTTGGTGAATCTTCATCTTCTGAGGACATTCAATTTAGTTGTTTGATTATGCTATTTCAGTGTCAGACTTTAGTGAGCTAGTTGGGAGTGTTGTCCCATCATCTCATCAGACAGTTTATAGGCTTATTAGACATTATGTGGACTTTCAGCTCTATCGAATACTGACTTTTTTTATGATTATTGTTATACGTTATGTTATTCGGACTTTTGCTTATTCATGTTTAAGTTATCATTTTCATCTTTGATGTATAGTCTTTAATTGCTATGTTTATGCCATGGGTTTACTTGGAGCCATTTGTGGTTCTAGGTCTCGTGTCTAGGTCCGGGGTCCCAGCTCGGGTTCTAACATTACACCAAAAAAATAAGCAATATCAGTGTGAGCTCTAGTGGTACCGAATTACCCCCAAGCTCCTCGAATCCCAATTCAAACCTTACCAAATAGTAATAAATAACTCTAATGACTTATACAAGGTCTTAAATCACAGTTTAAATAATAAACGCTAAAACAGAATAGTCGAACTCAAGTGACAATCATAAATACATAGTACTCCAGAACTCCCATATCATGAAAACAATATACAACTAGTCAATGAATATTAAATTAGAGGGAAATAGAAGTTAATACTTATCAAAGCAATTTCACAGTTATCTAGTCAACAACAGGGTAATTGAGAAGGCATTTTTTCCAACAAAATCTAGCATATTTTCTATGTTTTGCCTCATCGATACATATGATAACTCATGGATATAACTAAATTCACATAACATCACTTCAACACATGTTCACAGTCATAAATATGATCATCAATATTTTCCATTAAATGGCAATACAAGCAATTAAAGTCTAACTCCTTATAAACCATAACCTACCATAATTTTCGAAAGAGAGAATTCAACTATTCGTAGGAGCTTTGACCTTTCATAAGGCCTACGAACATTCAAAATCTAACACAAGCAAAGTAAAAGTACATTCAATCATCCATAATCCATTCGGGCCTACAACTTCAGTTCTAACCCCTATTCTACCTAATGTTTCAGTTAAATTCATTATTCCAAGGGTTAATATGTCATGTTTTACCCCTTACACCAGTTATCTAAACTTTCCAAAACCCTTTTATATTAGTTCTAACTCAACAAGGTCCAACCTATATCAATTCTAGTTATTAAACCATGGCGAAATAGGTGTTCTATAATCGCATTAGTCCTAAGAAGTTTTAATTACTCACTTTTAGGCCTAGGAATAAACAACCAACCCTTTTTCCTTCAAGTCTACATATTTTCATAACCTGGGGTTTTCATATTAGAGACACCCATTGATTCTAGGGTGCTAGAAAATTGAAGGTAAGAAAAATAGTTAAAATTCTTACCCTGGGATGGACAACCACTTCAACATCTAAAAGATCACCCTCACCCTTCACAAAAGTCGTGCTCTAGTGTTATGGGTGAAAAACCCAAAAATCCCCACTTAAAACTATCTTACTACCTCTCGTCATCTGCTGTAACGAAACCATTATGGCGGTCTAGACCCTGCCATGATAGACCAAACGACTAGCACTTCCTCCCAGCTACAGCGAACCTTCAATCATCATGATGATCTTGCTGCATCGGAACTTTGACCATGCAACAGTCCCCGTTAACCATGTAACACCCTGCAAGTCCCTAAGGCTAGATCCAAGGTTGGGAGTTTGATCATGTCGATAAAACTAGAAATGCCCTCAGTACGAGCCTTAATATGACCCATAGGAGGATTGTACGAATCGTACTAAGAACCCATAGTATGAGGTCATGAGGATTCAATAGAAAACTGGCAAAAAATCACGACGGGAACGTATGATTCATACCTTGGTTGTATGAGTCATACTAGAGAGTCATGGGAAGGGATTTAGAGAAGTGTTCTGAGATTGTGTGGGTCATCACAAGCCACAGAATGACCCATGGTAGGGAGGTAAGAATCATGGTGAGTGCCCATGGTAGGAGACTTAGAGAATGACCAAAATAGGACCAGAAACCATGAGACTCAATATGAGTCCTGGTAAGGACCTAAGGGTAGTAGGTTGGGTTGTGGTCACTGATGGGATGATTTTTAATGCGAGTTTTTAATGGTATTATCATAACTTCCTATGCTTTTAAATCCTAAACCAAGTCGCTTTGATTTTTCTAAGAGGGATATTTAAGGGTTAAACTAAGCCTAAACCCTCATTCCTCTTCCAAACACCGAAGATTGAAGATCAATCTCTCTAGGCTCTCAAACAATTAGGGTTCATCGTCTCAACTCTCTTGGGTCTCAAACCTTAGAAAGAATTCATCAAAGCGCAGGTATGTAGGTTTATTAATGGGGAAGTCCTTCAACCTTCATGCCCAATTCAAACTCAATTCCATGAATTCACATCTCCAATTATTATTTCCATGAATTTCTAGGATTAGGCCCTTTTTGATGAAAAACTCCATGATCTCTTATGAAATTGACTCTCTCATGATTCTATTTATGTTTTATGATTATAACGACATGATTTATATGAGAAACTCTCATGAATTTCTATTTTCAAGTTATGAAGGCTTACTCAATAATGCATGAATTTCATAAATCTCAAGCTTATGTATCATGACTATATTTTCAGCATTATATTCATGGATAGTTCATATATGTTAAGAAATTTATGAATTTCATGATTTCCAACTAGCCCATGAAAAACCAAGTGTGTTTTATGATTAGGATATGAGCACTATGTATGTCTTGAGGGTAGTATTTAACTCCGAGTAGGCTAGGGTTGTAGCACATCTAGGTCTATAAACTACGTGCCACCATAGCCATGATGTGATCCTCCTTGAGAGTGTCTCCTATGCCCGAATGGGCCCATGAGTGATATCACCCCTTCATGGTTCATACCCTTGGCAAGATATGAACACACCTCCCAGCTAGGGTTACAATCTAGACTCCATGGATGCTCACTTGGAGTATGTCGGTTATAAGAATCTCTTGTTGTTCCATGACTTTCTAAACATTTACATGTCTATGTTTCATGATATTATGCCTTATTATATATTTGGCTCAATAAGCGCCTTATGATATTTTTCCCATGATTTCAGTCATGTCCAGCTTTATGATTCAATTTTGAAAACCTTGAGCCATTATGCTCAATTTATGATTAGAAACTCATGTTTTAGCTTAATACTCAGGATTTCATAATACTTTTTAAATATCATGTTTTATTATCTTATATACTCAATACATTCAAAGTACTGATCACATACTTTTGTGTTATATCGTTTCATGATATAGGTTCGGATGATTAGTCTCAGCCCCGACATTAGATTCTCTCCCCCTCTTGTTCAGCCCAGTATCAGCTTTGGGTGAGTCCTCATCATTCAAGGTTATTAGTTCAGCTTTATGTTATTTTTTAGCTGAGTTTGTTGGGGACTATCCCAATAGTTTATCTCTTGACTAGAGGCTTTTCAGACATTTATGAATATATTCTCAACAATGTTCATTTGTAGTCCTATTAACGTTTTATGGTATCTTAGACTTTTTCTCATGCTTTGTATTATGATTTATCCCGCTTAGTGCATGCTTATGTTAAGCATACTCCATGGGTTAGCTTGGAGAGATTCATGGTACTAGGTCCCTTGTCGTGTCTGAGGTCTATGCTCAGGTCATGACAAACTTGGTATCAGAGCTCAGGTTTAGGTGTATTGTAGGGTTTTTTAAAGCCGTGTTAAGTAGAATGTTTTTCATGGATCTGAAGTGCACCACATTCATGAGGAAGAGGCTACAAGACCTTTTAGGAAACTTCTCTTATTTCATAATATATGGCGTGCGATGAAGCTTTACTCTCTTACTTCTCTAACTTGTGCTACATGGGTGTACAGAAAATCCCTCTCTACAGAGGAAGGAGAAATGGCAATGGCAATGGAAATGGGCATCAGCCCATCCCACCAGCTCCAGCAGATCCTTTAAATGAGCAGGTTACTCATGCTATGTTTAGGGCTACTTTTCAGATTTTGGCCCAAGCTATGGTTGTGTCACGATCCGAGCTGAGACTATGGATCGAGACACAGAACCTAGAACCGTAATTGGCTCAAAGTCAACCCATGGCATGAACATGATAACTAAAGATCATTATAAACAAAGCTGATAACTAAATTCTGAAATAGCAGAAGTCTGACTAACAAAACATCTATCCTACTGTAACATCATAACACTAAATCCAATGCTAAAAGTACAAGTCTATGTCTAAAAAGCCTCTAACATATGGATGAGTTGATAGGACAACACCCAAACTAAATCACTAGAAGTCTGAAACTGAAAATAACATAACTCAACTAACCAAAGGTCCTCAAAGGATGAGGACTCACCAACAATAGCACTAGGATAAACTTGGAAGACTGGCTAACGGCGAGACTAGGCATGAACGTCTAAACCTATATCATGGAACTATACAACATAGAGTATGCGATAAGTACTTAGAATGTACTGAGTATGCAAGCTAAGTAAAACAGGCTGAGTAAGTTAAAACTGAAATCATGCATATCATAAACCATAATATTGTAAGATTCTAAGAGTAAAGGTTGCATGCTAATATCTTAAAACATGAATTGACATAAACTGGATCTTATAACTGAATCAAATGACCCAAATCTGAAACCGAGATTCTTAAGTAAAAATGGTAACCTAATCATTGGATCAAACTTGCTGAAAACATAATATTATAACTGATAAACATGCATAACTGAGATCATGAGGAACAATGGGAGCCTCATCATATAACCAACACTATCATGATAGATCTTACGTGATCCCAACTATTACACTCAAGTGAGCAGAGCCGTCCAAAGCCTTCCTAAGGCTAAGGGCACTACCATGATATCGATATGAAGCTGAAGGCCTAATTGGGGCAGGGGAAGCTCATAATGGAGGTCCCAAAGTAACATGTGAAATCCTATATTGGCACGTAGTTCTGAGAACCAGGGTTTTCATGAACCCCTAGCCTACTCGGTGCTAGACACTACTCCAAAAAACATGCAAAGTGCTCTCCATCATTTTTCAACGAAGTTGATAATGAAATTACATGCATAGTCTAAAATTTGAACATGGGGAGTCCTGGCCTCAAACATACCATAAGCTGAATAGGGGAGTATAGACTCCAAAACCACATGGTAAGCTGATTTATATAACTGAACTGAATCATGAAAACATGCTAAATCTGAGTGGGATTACCCAAAATCTGAAGATCATGCATACTTGAAATGGACTTCACTAGTCAATATCATAGATTAATATATGAGTAATTTGTAAACATACTTATATGTTATATACTTCATCATACTTGAAATCATCAATCATAGACTAACTTTTCTATGAACTTGCATAATTGGGCATAAGCTTTTAAAACTTGAAATCATAAATTTGTAATCAATTAGTACATAAAATCCTCCCATGAATCCTAAAACATGCTTTGAAACATGAAGGGAATTGACCCATAAATAAATCATAAATTATTTCAAAAGTTTATGGTAAAACCCCATAGGATCATACACTTGAACTGACACTTGAATTCATGAACTTGAGGAGGAATTTGGGCATGAGAGTGAAAGGAAACTCTCATTCATGGCCCTAGATACCTGGGTAAGCTAAATCTACACTTAATCTACACCCTTCCTTGAAAACCCAAAAGATTTGAGAAGGAACTTGAAGAATTTTAGGCTTGATCTCCCATGGAATCCTCTAAACATGCATACATGGGAAGGGAATGAGTTAGAATTGGCTAAACCCTCTTAAAACCCTCCTAATAGAGTTTAAAATGACGTAGTTTAGTGCTTAGGAGTTACGGAAATGCCCTTACATAATCGCAGAAAATAGGGACACTGCTAGTCCCAATGAGGGACATCACAAGTCGTTAGGAGGAGTGACAACTCATGGCCTACACTCATTACCTTCACTGGGATGCCAACCTCCAATCTTAACCATCCAGCCAACGACCCACTTGATGAGTCGTGAAGTGACACCACGACTTGTTGTACCATCCATGAAGATCCCCTAACTACGACTCTTCACTGGCTTGGCATCCTATCACGAGCAACTCCACGATTTGTTAGGTGAGTTGATGAGTCACCTGGCGAGTCATTCTGTTGCTTTTGTAGATTTCTTCCTACTTCCTTCGCTCAACCCTCGGGTCTGATCTTAGCGACTTTCGGGGTATTATAATATCTCCCCCTTGGGAACATTCATCTTCGAATGTCGGTAAACATACTGAATAGCTTGGAAAAGGAACTACATTCCCAAATATTGAATATATGAAGCTGGAAACTAACAGAGTGACTGACTCCTGACTGATATACATGACTGAACTGAATTCATGATTCACACATATATGCACTGATATAAATGGAAATGAGAGACGTGAACTAGACAAGAAACTGAGTAGAGTATTAGAGAGGAAATTGATACCTCATGCTGGAACAGAGCTGGAAGGGAATAAATGTGAGTATCTAGCCATCATATTTGCTTCAGCTACCAATGTAGCTCCCTTAATAAGCTAATTCCTCCATAGAACCTTTACTGAAGCTACTTCCTTGTTTTTCAACTTTTGAACCTGATGATCGAGGATCTCAACTGGAACCTCCTCATAGCTAAGGTTATCCTTCCCACCTATGCTCTCCATCGTAACAACCAAAGTCTGATCACTAATGCACTTCTTTAACAATGATACATGGAAGACCGGATGTACCAAAGCCAACTCTGCTAGTAGCTCTAACTCATAGACAACCTTGCCAACATGTCTCACAATTTGATAAGGAATAGCATATCAGAGACTAAGCTTCCCTTTCTTTCAAAACCTTATCACCCCTTCATGGAAGATACCTTCAACAACACCCAATTATCAACTTCAAACTCAAGCTCTCTCCGCCTAACATCAGCATATGACTTTTAACAACTCTATGTTGTTTTCAGCCTTTCTCTAATGAGCTAAACTTTCTCCATAGCCTCTTGAACTGAATCTGGACCTATCAACGTTGCTTCACCTACCTCGAACCAACCAATAGGCAACCTACACCTCCACCCATAAAGAGCCTCAAATGGAGGCATCTGAAAACTCGAGTGGTAATTATTGTTATAAGAAAAATCAATAAGAGGTAAATGATAATCCAAACTACCTTTAAAATCAATCACACATACTCTCAACATATTCTCATTAGTTTTAATGGTCTGCTTGACCTGACCGTCCATCCTCTATCTTATATGATGGAAAAGTGGACTCCATGCAACCGAACTAACTTCCGAATATACAATTTAGCATAATTACGACCCAAATGGGGGCTTGGATCGTAACATGGGACAAGGAGCTCTGAGAGACCCCAAGTTGGCCCATGGCATATGCATACATCTAATCTCAATTAAGAAACTGAATAATCAATAAAATACTCATAGCGGAAGTCTAACTTGAACATAACATCATAATACGAAATCCGAAGATGAATACATACATATGTCTGAAAGACTCTAAATATGATGAGTTGATGAGAAAAGACCCCAACTAACTCAACAAAACTAAAACTAAAATATATAAAGATAAGATGAATAGTATAGTCCTCAGGAAATGAGGACTCGCACACAATAGGAATGCTAACTCTGACAAGCTGACTATGAGCGGGGATGAACCTGGGAGTTGGGGCATGTATCATGAAATGATACAACATAGAGTATGCGGTCAGTACATGGAATGTACCGGGTATGCAAGGTAAGTAAAACCGCTAAAGTAAAAAAATCATTTAAAGACAATGCATAATATAACATAAACTTAAGTGTCTGAGAGTAGGGATTGCATGCATTCTTTTTGAAATCAAGATCTCTTCATAACATAAAATAACATAACTTCATAACATCATAACTTAATTGATTGACTCAAAGCTAAAATCTGACATTTATAAGTAAAGCTGAACATTGAGTCAAACCTATTTTAGAACATGCTGTTCGGTTGTCTGGATGACTACACGCAAGTGCACGTGGTCGAACAAGTAGTAAATGGATCAAGTAAGCCAAGTATCGATCCCAAAGGGACTGGACTACGATAGCAAATCTACTCAAGTGTCAATAAACTATAACTCTAAAAATGCAGACAACAATGTGAAGAAAAGTTTTTATATTTAGTTTCCTTAATTGATTACTCAAAGCTAAATTTTAACATTTATAAGTAAAGCCGAACATTGAGTCAAACTCTATTTTAGAACATGCTGCCAAGTCTGGATGGACTACACGCAAGTGCACGTGGTCGAACAAGCAGTAAATGGATCAAGTGTTGCTATCGATCCCAAAGGGACTGGACTACGATAGCAAATCTACCTGGGCGTGTCAATAAACTATAACTCAAAATGCAGATAACAATGTGAAGAAAAGTTTTTATTTAAGGTTTCACTGATAATAATCCCTAAAAGAACAAGAGCCCAATCAAGTGAATGTGAGTATGCTGAAGCAAATGAACATGTAGAGAAATAAATTACCGATATGTTGCTGGTCTTTCCTCCGGTTGCTGGTCGAATTATTGCTTATGGATTAAAACTCTCGTATTCAACCCAACTTAAGAATCATGAACCTTCCGCCTATATTCTTGATAAGAAGAAATTCATGTTCTAGCCATACAAAACCGATTCCGTAATTGACTAATACGACTTTCAGGTATATATCTATCCTTAAGGTATATCAATTCTCAATTTTTCCAAACTAAGACAAAGACTCAAGTATCCTATTAATTCACAACTTTCCAATTTCGTGTTTCCTCGAGTGAAACCGGACTTTTAGATTTACATTAACATTGGCCAAACATTAATGCGCAGTGTTGGAATTAATAGAACAAACTATGGAAGAAAAGATGAAAACCAAATGATCAACAATCACATTTCAACAATTGTTCTTAACCTCAGCAAGAAGTGACTTAGCCACTCATTTGTGGATTAAACATCTTCAAATGAGTATAAATCATACAAACAATTGAAAGAAAGGGAGAAAGAGATAGAGAAACCCTAAGATTTCCGTCCTCAACCGCCGTAACCCACGCTCTTGCTCCACCAAGTTAGAATAATTAAAATGAACCTAAGTGTTCTATTTATACCGGGTGGGAATTTTTTCCCACAATTCCAGCAACGTGTCACGGAGTGCATCGCGGAGCACCGCTCCGTGACACGGCACAAACATGGAGGCTCGGAATTTGGTCGTCCAGGTGCTTAATCCTAACGTGCACGGCATGCACGCGGAGCTCGATCAACGTGACATGGCACGAATGCGCACCTTCACTAGAATTTCAAGTTCCAGGTAATTAGGTCGAACGTGCCACGGAGACAACGAAGACCTCCTCTCAATTTTTTGCCAATTTAATCATCCGGCGTAATGCATCCGCGATGGCAGCGTGACACGGCTCATCGCGGAGCCCTTTTTAATCATTGCTTTCTTGGCTATTTCCTTGCTCTCTTCCGAGTCCATTACCCTCCCTACATGCATCTTAGCTTCATAAAATTACATGTCAAGCAAAACAACAACGCTAATCATGTTGGTTAGTATAAATTCGCCATTTTACTACAATCTACATGAGAATGTACAAACATCGCTATATAAACAAGACGTAACGACGCATTTGAGTATCACGGCATATAAATATGCCCAAGATAACTTACTCCTACACTTAAACCTGTTCTGCCCTCGAACAATAATAATCTTACACCCTGGCGTAATTGACACCTAATCATGGCTACTTTTGGCTCGACAACTTGAGCTACGGTTGTACCATTATTTAATATAGCAAATCATCAAGAAAACATGCATAGTATCAATACAAAATGACATCCAACACATCAAGACCTCCTAGACTCAAGAATCGATTCCCGATGTCAAGAACTCATGCAAATTAGTTGATCAAGACATCCGATATGAAATTTTATCTCTCGACAAGCATGTGCCCTCACAACACAAGAGAATTTCCCTTTTTAATTACATGAACTCTAAACACACATGCAGGGGCATATAAACAACATTTCCTGCCTTCCCAAAGAAATTCACGCACGTGTCATGAACCATATGTTTGCCTCAAGTGTATTACTCCACTAATATAAGGACGCGTGATGTAAGATCACGTGAGACTTAACGGGCCGTAATGCAAGCTACGGAACTAGTAAACATCAAGCAACTAATAATACAACTCAGCATCCTTAAGCGCTTTTTCAATACATCCCATCATTACTCGGGGCATTGTTTCTTCCTTCATCCTCCCCTTCTTGAAGTCTTTCTTTATTTTGTCCCCACTCTTTAAGCACACCCGACTTAACAACAAAGATTAGTTATACATCTTTATTTTTTAAAAATCCGGCAAGTGCACCTTTGATTTTTTCTTCACTTTCATCACTTTGCTTTTTCTTTTCTTTTCACAATTCTCACTCCTTGACACCGTGGGAAAATTATTTTTTTCTTGAGCGCTTAAGAGTTTTGGATCGCATTTACGTATACGAAAAGAAAGGGTTAAGCTTGGTCAAGCACCTTTTCGACAAAAGAAAAATAGGCTAAAGGCTCATTGGGCTAACTAGGATTTGAAATTCGAGGTGGGTATGAAAAAGATAAAAAACTTTTGGTTAAAACAAAGAAACGCCTACATCCTTTCCTACACTACACTTACTTCATTTCAAGCCGTACACACAATAGGGAAGTTCTAGAAAATTCATAATAGCATGGAATAATCAAAACCTCACTAGACACTCATTGCACATGCTCAACTCAAGACATATTCACGGACTCTTCAATCAGCTAATTACAAGAATTCAAACATTAAGCCTCAATCACACCGAATCGACTTATGGCCTAATATTCAACATATTTACAAAATTGCATGCGTACTAATCACCTTTGCATTCTAAATATCACGTACAACACGCAATATCAAGAATGTCGCAACCATAAAGTAGCGACATGCATGGGGCAATACAAACAAACAAACAAAAATGAAAGACAAAAACTACTCCTATCGAATTATATTCTCTTTTAAGACAAATAAGCCATCCATCCATCATAAACGGTCACTATTTACGACTTCTGCCCAATGGGACTCTTCTCGGTAAAAACCAAAACAAACGCCAAGAAACCCAATCATAAAAATAATTAACGAAAATTTTTAAAAAAATATCGATGATTTAGATAAAAATAAAAAATATTTAAACAACCAACTAACAACATCCAACAACACATAATAGCTTCACAATACTACAATACAAAACATACACACACAAAAAAAACACAAATGGTCATAATTTTTCCAAGCAATAAACAATAACATGAATATCAACAAAACAAGACAAAAACCAGCAACTAACTACTCCCCACCCTTAATATCTTATAACCGAACACTGTCCCTGTTCATAAATTCAACATAGCACAAAAGTGGGCGGTGAAACCGATCAATCGAAGTATTCAACTTCTCATCAGTTCAGCCGCTTCATCTCCCATGTCCGACCGCCTCGCCGCCCTCATCCGACTCAACATCGAGTCCTCACGACGTGTCTCCTCATGGTGGGGACGTCGTCATCCACGGGCTCCACAAAAGCCGGGCCCAATTCACATAGCGCCTGGGCGTTTCGCCGAAGGGGGTAGTCTAAGTCGAGTCACACACCTCATCTCGTTGCCGTCTCGCCTATGCGCAGCTTCTGGAGCATTCGTGATCCCGAATATAGCCGGCCATGTTCGATCATCCCGAGCATGTCGCCGGCTAGTGTAAAGATCGTCCAGCGAGTGGTGTCGGGTGCCTTGGTCTTTTAGATGTTCACTACACGCCTATCCATTTGCGAGATGTAATCCGTGGCCTCTTCCTCAACATCCAGTTCTCAGAATGGTCAAGTGAACCACCAAACTCCGCACTGCGTCTCTTGTTGCAAACGGGCTCTCTTCATGGTGGATATGATCACCGCCCAACATTGATCTCCACTCTTTCATCATGGCATACAATTGGCATACGCGATCCCGGTGACATCTCGCCATGTGCACCGAATCGCAGAACAAACAATATTCGCCCCGCATCCCGGCTTCCCTGCTCATCTATGAGTAGGGTAATAAAGTTCGATGGTAGCCCTCTCCTTATGCCGGCTCCAACGCGCCGTCGAATCCATGCTCATTGGCAAGGTGCATCCGATATCCGCATATGGTGGAGTGATATCTACCGGCCGAGTACATGGGCGTTTGTGTTCCTCGCGCTCTCAAGATGGCATTCAGTGATGGGGCTCAAGAGTGACCTTGGCCCCTTTATTTTGACGGTGTGATCGCAGCGCTTCGGGTTCCAAATTTGCATGTAACTCCTGACCAAGTACAGACAGCACTCCTTGGGCTCTTCAAAGATTTAAGCTCGCACTGACAAAGGTCAATCCAGACAAATTGAGGGAACTCCCGTGACAAAGGCTCCCTTGCAATGTGCTCCTCGGGAAGCGGCTTGTTCTCCTTATGCTTTGTATACTCACTTCTTCCTTCATCTGTTACCCATCGGGTCCCGTATTGGCGGCGTTGGCCGCGCTGAACTGGCCAGCCGGGCTGACCGTCGCTCCTGCCTAATTCTTCCTTCCCGCGCCGATGTAGATGCGCCCTTCCCTTTGTCTTGCTCGTTGCCATTGTTCCCGGCTGCATCGGGCGTACGCTTCCAAATGTCAGCCAATTAAATTTAGCTGACTAAGGCCGGGTTAGGCTATGCCACCCCACTTAGTCTTTAGCCACAATTACAGCATTACGGCAAAATCATACTTATTTCCAATTTACATAAAAACAAACAAATAAAAACACAACAAACATGCCTCGTGCATTCGGTGAGAATCTGACGGTATAAAGTCTTTTGTACTACTAAACTTCGTACAAAATCCTAGCCACAACATTACTATCGATCACATTTCTATACATAGCACTTAGCAAGGAAAAAAGAAAAGGAAAAAATTTATCTACGCAAACCTATACAATTCGCCTATTTCTTGCATATCACAATTTCAATACCTCGAAAATCATTATGCCTTTAGCATTTCAACAATAAGCACAACCAACTCATCTTACCCAACCTACACAACCCAATAAGAATTTCACATTTCAACTAAATTTCCCCTTTTTCATATTCAAATTCAAGCCCTAGCTCTAATTTTACAAAAATTGAACAAGCTAATGTGTATTTATCGGGTTCATACAATCACAACGTATATTACTAATTATCAATCAACAATAACTCAATTGAATTTAAGCTCGATTTCTACTTAGCAAGTTTTACTCACACTACATGTTCAAAGTCGAAAAATTCGACAAGAATTGAGATAGAGTTGAAGAACATACCTTGAATTCGATGAAAGGAAGAAATCTTGACGAAAATTCATGCCTAGGTCCGTGTCACATTGAGGGAGAAAGGATTTTTGGGATTTTTGTCGCGGAGGTAACGCGAGGTCCTCCGTGACGCGGAGCCATCGCGTGGGCTCACTGTTTGCCACTTTTCATTTTTTGTCTACCTCATTTTCTTGCGATTCCTTGCATTTTTGCCCTCCGATCAACCTGAAATTTATCCTACAATAAGAAATCGTTAGAATCCCAAGGTTTGGAAAAAAACACAATATTTTTGTTTTTGTTTTTAACATTTATATATATATTTTTTTTCTTTTTTCTTTCTTTTCTCGTTTTTTTCTTTTTACTTAACTAATGTACATATACAATACAAAAATCACGGCTGCCTCCTCAAAGTGTGGCCTGGTTTACCATCGCGTTCGACGTCATTTACGCCACTCCCGCCTAGTGGTAACGGACAAGCCTTCCGAACACGCCCTCACCCATGTCACGCTTACCCATATCCGGTGGTTTTCCCAACTCCCGTGAATCAACGCTCTAAACAACATCAGCTCGATCAATCACGTTGATCACCGAGAGTTCCTCATACACGGCCGGGAGCTTTGTGGCCTTGTACACATCAAACACCTCCACCTTGTCGTGCGCTCGCATGGTTAGCTGCCCCCCCTGGCAGCCTACATCAATCGCTTCCGGTCGCCAAGAAAGGACGTCCCAACAAATGGGACTTCCGCGTCTGGCTCGAAGTCCAGAACAACGAAGTCTATCGGGAACATAAGGGAGCCCACTTGCACCGCACGCCCTCCACAATGCCACGTCTTGCCAAGGAACGAGATCTCATAGTTGTAAAGATCACTGCGGTTGGTCTAGGACTCTAACCCCAACTTCTTGAATACCGATGTCGGCATCAAGTTAATGCTCGCTCCCAAATCACATAACTATGAGCTCGTATAGTCTGCCCAATTGTAATTTGTATTGTAAAGCTCCCGTGGTCCTTGAGCTTTGTGGGCACCTGCTTTTGTAACCGGAAGTGCACTCCTCTGCAAGAGCCACCGTAGCGTACTCGGGCCAACTCCGTTTGTTCGCCACGATGTCCTTAATATACTTTGTGTACTTCGGCACTCCCTGCAAAATATCAACAAGAGGTAAGCACGTGTACTGTTTAAGCACCTTCCATGAACTTCTTCTTGAAACACGCTTTCCTCCTTTTGTTTCTTTAATTTTTGAGGGAATCCGGTGGCGGTCTTCGGTTCAAAGATCCTTTCTTCCCCTCTCATCACTTTGCTCCCGACTATTGAGGTGGTCTTTCTGGTTCCACCTTTCAACTGTAGAGACCACCTCCTTGTGGTCACCGCTGCTCACTTGATTGGGGTTGGGATCGCTGTCACTCGGAAGTCCCTCCAGGGCTCCTCCGTGTTTTGGGCTCCAAAGAATGCCCAACCGGTACTCCATCGCCTTGTAGCTAACTCCATTTTTTTTAACATCGTCGCCAATTTCACATAGTCGCCCGCATTTGAGCTTGGTTAGCTATCATAGTTTTGAACATCTCCTCAATGCCGGGTGATGGTGGTGGAGGAGGTGCATTGTTGTTTCTGCACGCGACCGATAGCTCGCGTCTCCTTGATTTCTTCCGCGCCCGACTCGAACTCGCCCTTGATGGCTGTAACTACCCCAAGAGAAATTTGGGTGATTCCTCCAGTTAGAATTAGCCGTTACCATACTGTTGGTGATTATTCCTCTGCATTACCAACAAAGTTCACCGAGTTAGATTTTCTCCACAAACACTCAACAGTGTTCATTACCCCGCACACTTCACACCAAATCTCGTTGCACCGCATTCACTGGGCTTTCAGTGACCGAGTCATGCTCAAGTTACTGAAGTGGGTGTTGAGCTGGATTCTCGCAATGCAACTATCTCGTGCGCCGATAACTGTAAACCATCCACTTCTAAGACTCCACTGCTTTCCTTGTTCCTCCTCCTTGAAGAGTCCGCATTCCACCGGATACCCCGCGAAATACGATTCAACAAAGTATACGATCTCCCTCAATAAGTCTTTTCTAATGCTTGTTCCCTTACCGCCGAGTCCAAAGAAACTTTTGTGTGTCTCCAAACCCTCTATAAAAGTGTTCACTAGCACATCATTGGATTGGTGGTGATAAGGACAATCCCAAGCAAATATCTATTTGAATCTCTCCCAAGCTTGATTCATTCTCCTTCTTTGTTTAAAACTTAGAATTTGACTTTTAAGTTCATTGCTTACTGATGGAAAGAACCGGATCAAGAACTTCTTTGAAAGATCATCCCACGGTGATGGAATTGGGTGGCTCAGCTTTCAACCACCTTTCGGCTTCTCCCAAAAGTGAAAATGGGAAAATCTAAGCTCGACATAATTGCTGATACCCAAAGGAAATGTTGTCACTTATCTCCAAAAAGGTTTGAAGATGTTGTTGTGGATCTCGTGAGGGAGACCGTGAACCGCCTGCCAGTGTGCAACAATTGCACCATGTTCTCGTTTAAGCTCGAACCTCCTCGGCTCAGTTTTCGAATGCTAGACGTGCATTGCTAGCATGTGGGATTTCCGCCATCGTACCGGCCTTGCTGCCATTTCCGGGCACTAACACTACCCGCACAAGGTGGATTCGTGGTTGCTCCAAGATTGTTCGCCCGAGCCAAATCCCCAGCCTTTCTCTCTAGAGCTCTCTCCGTTGACGATGGAATTGTCTTTCCGGCTCTAAGTATGAGACCACTAGCTCTCTTGTCCCTGCCATTGTTCAACAGAATTTAATATCTTCAAAATACGTGCTAAGACCAAGTTGTCAACACTACTATAGAAATAACATACTAACACTTAAGAAAATTAAGCTAATTGCCAGTCCTGGGCACCAAGTGCCAAAAACTTGTTCGGTTGTCTGATGTGATCACACGCAAGTGCACGTGGTCGAACAAGTAGTAAATGCCTGGCAAGTTAAGTATCGATCCCACGTGGATCGGACTACGATAGCAAATCTACCCAAGGGTCACAACCGTAACTCTAAAATGCAGACAACAATGTGAAGAAAAAGTTTTTATATCTAGTTTCCTATTTTATACTAAGTCTAAAATTAATATACAAATTGAGTCTTAACTATGAATGTAAGCATGCTCAGTTAAAAACGAACATGTAGAGAAATAAATTATCATACAAGTTGGCTATTCTTCCTCCAGCTGTTAGTCAGAATTATTACCTATAGATTAAAACTCTTGTGGTCTAACCCAACTTAAGAATCATGAACCTTCCACCTACATTTCTGTGATAAGAAGAAATTCATGTTCTAGCCATACAAAACCGATTCTAATTGACTAATACGACTGTGTATATATCTATCCTGAAGGTAAAGCAATTCTCAATTTTTCCAAACTAAGGAGAGATCATATCCTATTAATTCTGCCAACTTTCCACTTCAGGTTTCTCGAGTGAAACCGACTCTTTAGATTTACATTAACATTGGCCAAACATTAATGCAAAAGAAGAAAGAATTAATAGAACAACCATGGAAGAAAAGATGAAAAACCAAAATGATCAACAATCACATTTCAATACAATTGTTGTTAACCTCAAAGAAGAAGTGAATTTAGCCACTCATTTGTGGATTAAACATCATCAAATGAGTATAAATCATACAAACAATTGAAAGAAAGGAGAAAGAGATGTAGAAAACCCTAAGATTTTGGCCCTCAACCGCCCGTAATCCACGGTTTGCTCCACCAAAGTTAGGCCAATTAAAATGAACCGGTGAGCTCATTTATACCGGTGCGAATTTTTCCCTGAATAACGAGAAACATGTCACGGAGTGCACGCGGAGCACTGCCTCGGTGACACTGGCACAAAACCGAGGCTCTCTCGGGAATTTGGTCGTCTGTGCATTTAATCCCAACGTGGCACGACATGCCCAACGCGAGCCGACCAATGTGACATGGCACGAACGAGCACCTTCACTGAAATTCCTGCTCCTGTGTAATTAGGTCCAACGTGCCACGGAGGCAACGCTTAATTCTCCTATGGAATTTTCACAATTTAATCATCCGGGCAGAATGCATCCGCGATGGCAGCGTGACACGGCTCCATCGCGGAGCCCCTTTAATCATTGCTTTCCTTGGCCATTTCCTTGCTTGCTTCTGAGTCCATTTCCGATTCCTCCCAACATGCATCTTAGCTTCATGAAATTACATTTTTCCTGCAAAACAACGCTAATCATGTTGGTTAGTATAAATTCACATTTTACTATAATTTACATGAGAATGTACAAACATTGTTAAATAAACAAGACGAAACGACGCATTTGAGTATCACTTGGGCATATACAGATCACATGCATATATGTATAAATATATAAGTCTCATGAATAATAAATATGCATACCTGAAATCATGAGGAACAATGGGAGACTCGTCCTTTAACCGACATATTACAACAGAGCTTACGTGGTCCTAACTATCACACTAAAGTGGGTAGAGTCGTCCAAAGCCTTGATAGGGCTAGGGACAATACCATGATATCGATATCAAGCTAAAG
>JACEIK010011333.1:7883-27240 GCA_018107945.1 Datura stramonium
ATATTAACATCCATGTATTACTAATAAGGTGGTAACAACCCCTATATGGATAAAAAATATGTATATCAGAACCTTGGTAACGGTATATAGGGGGTGGGTGGGTGGCAGTGGTTCTGTGTGTTCTTGCAATTGGTTTTGTCCAACGTCAGAAAAATCAACAGCCTTATCCCCATGTTCTCTATTCATCACACTGTTTTTTCTTTACCATTTCTTATTTTTCTGTCTTCTTCTGTAGCAAACCGTCTTTGAGTACCCTTCTTGGATATTGGATTGTTTATATATCAGAAAAAAACGTTGTTGTTCTGATATCTGGCCTTTGTCATGGCGTCGATTGCTCCGCCGCCGACATTTGATGTAAACCCTCATAAATTCAACTTCTCAAACCCTAAATTCACCTCCCGATTGAAGCGTTCATCTTCGTCATTCACTTCTCAAGCTCTTTCAACCTCTCATTCCCTATCTAGGGTTTCTGGTTCCGCTTTCTGCTGCCGTTGTCGGAACGGTACCGGTGATGGTGAGACTGCTGAGTCGTTGCCATCTGCTTCTTCTCAGGAAAGCTCATCTTCTTCTTGGAGATGGGATTTGGCGTTTCAAGATGCTGTAAGGAATGCGATGAAAAAGTTGGACGATTATGTGAATCGGTCAAAAGGAGCGGGACTTGCTGAAAGGAACAGTGAAATAGGTGTTGCTGGTGAAGAATGGGATTGGGAGCGATGGAAAAAGCATTTCACTGAGGTTGAGGAGGAAGAACGATTGGTTTCTGTTTTAAAGGTACACTCTTTGTTTTGATTATTTTGCATGTTCCTCTGTTACCCTGCTAACGTTAACATTGATTACGTGTGTGTTTTGTATGGATGAAAACGTTTTACGTTGGGAAATTTTAGTCTAAAAAGTAGGCGAAATATGGTTATCCTGTAGGTTACTGATATTTGATTATTAAAAATTGATACCCCATTAGTTTCTGTTGATTGAAGCAATTGATGTGCAATAAGGATAAGGATATTTATTAAGGATAAGGATATTTATAAAGGAAAAGGACACTTTCTCTTTTTGGTAGAACTTATTTTCATACAGAGTAAGCATTTTGCACAGCTCAAGCTAATCAATCACTGAAAACACAATTTCATCATCTTTTCCACCTTACCAGCCACAGCTGTGCTGTTTTTATTCTTTATTTACTTTCTCCTTTTAATTTCTTATGAGTGGTGTCTGATGAAGGTTTAGATTGGTAATCTATGATAATTTATTAAGACGTGGTAGATGGTGAAATGAGTTTAATGTTCATGTTTGTGGTGGTGATTCGGTTCTTTAATTAAATAGCAGCTTGCACATTCATTCTACATGACATCATTTTGATCATGGCTCAACAATCCTAATCTAAGATGTATTATTGGGCATGTCTTTTGGATTGTCAAACTATTCGTTGATGATATTGGTGATTCTAAAGGTGAATGCTTTTAAACCTTTCAGGATCTATCAGAGTGAAGCCCATAGTGATTTTTTATTGTCTACCTGATGCATTGAGAGGTGTCATCCAAGTAAAGTCCAAACATATACACAAGACGAGTGTCTTAAAAATGTGGATGTTAAAATGAATATACAATCATATACAAGACTAGGTTAGAAACCTTAGAGTGTGCACTGGTATAGTTTGGTCATGTCCTACTAGACCTCCATATGCACCAGTCCTTAAGGTTACGGTATGATGATTAAATTTGGTAAAAGTGGGATGAAGTAGAGCTAAAAGCACATTGATGGAGGTTGCACAACAGATCTTTATAAACCAAAGAATGAGCCTACTTTACGCACTTCCGCACTAAGCAGTTGGTATAAGTAGGAAAAGAAGACAAAGGATGTGGGAGGTTGCCTCACTAGCTCTTATGTGGGTTATGGAGGAAGAGAAATAGGAAAGTGTTTGAGGGGATTGAAAATGATTTTGTACAGTTGAGGAATAGCCTATTATCTTTAATTGCCTTTTGGTGCACATTTTAGATTCCTATTTGTGTAGATGACGGGGTATCTTTCATAGAGAACCATGTTTGGATGTAGTTTCTATACTTTGTGGTATATCTCTGGTATATAAGAGCTTTTCACAATTTCAATAAAGCCACTTAGCTTATAATTAAAAAAAAGCACATTGATGGAGGTTTCAAAAGTTCTCTAGTCTCTTGAAATCAATGCATACTCAGGAAGGACACTCTGAAAGTAAACGATATATATTGACCCAAGGGTGTGGCCTAATGGTTGATGAAGTGGGAGAACCATGCGTTCTCATGGGCAGAGTTACCCGGTATTTATGCCGGTGGGAGGTAGCAGATACCCAATGTATAGATATAAATGACAATTTATTGGGACTAAGGCTTAGTTGTTATTGTATTTTTATATCAGGTCCCCTGTCTGCAAGGAGTTTTGGTTAGACTCTTATATTTGAGTATAGGGATAAGTGTGAGATTTCTTTAACCTTAATTTAGCTGGCAGAATCTCTCATTTGTAACTGCCCTTTAACTTTCCTAGACTTCTCTAGCTTTCTTATAATTTAGACATTATTGCTGGAGCTGTCCCTATCTTTTGTGTTCCGCTTGCATCTTCTTGATGCCTCTTAATCAAACTTCTTACTTCATCAAGTTTTATTTTATTTTGCTTAAGAACAAAATTACTCAGTATTGGAATGACACATCAGTCCAAGTAAAGTGGCACAGATATAGAGGATTGATAAACCCGAACCAACTGATTGAGGTGTAGATTGATGGATTGGTGGATTGATTGCCCTTGGGGAATAGTTGAAAGGGACATTGGAAGTCCTTTATGAATCTAAATGGTCCCTGAGGTGAATACCATCTCAAATAGGGTTCTTGGTAATTTACTGTGCAGTTTTTTGTTAGGTTTTTGGTTAGGTTGTAATATCCTGCCCTATCATCTTGTTCTTGACTTAGTTTGAACATGCTATATTAGATCACAAACATAAACATTTATGCTCAATCATGGTATTCTTCTATTTTTACTATTTTAATGGAGCTGTTATTTCACCAGTCACAGTTGGCTCATGCTACTAGTAGAGAAGATTATGAAGATGCTGCTAGACTCAAGGTGGCCATTGCTGCTGCAGCTACCAAGGACATTGTTGGAAGAGTAATGTGCCATGTAAATGTAAGATTTGTGCTGCATTTTGGAACAATCAATGATATCATCTTCCTTTTCCTTATCAAAATATATATGATAAATATAGAATGTGTGTGCGTGTGTGTGTTCATTTGCCTTTTCAATTGTTTAGTCAGAGTTTTTTAGTTAACTTGATTTAGACCTTAAAAGTGAGTTGTACATGTGACTGGTTGTTAGATGCTTTGGCTACTTAAAAGGAAGATCATCCATTGGATCAAGCCTCATCTTTAAATGGTGGTACAAAGTGTGGTGTCTTGTTTTCAAACTTAACATTTTGTAGCTTTCTTATCTTGCAATGAAATTTATTACTTCATCTAAATAAGGAACTTCCTTTATCTTGACCTTTGGACATCAGATACTTGTAAATTGTAATGAAGCATAGCACTTGAGGTATAGATAAGGATAGACATTTGAGATATAGGAATCCTCAGAGTTGAATTTCATTAAACATCTAGAAAAGAAATAGGACTGCTTAAATTTTACTAATGATGAGAATTTAGAATTAATGATTGGAAGTTGAAGCACTCATTCAATGCACAAATGTTAGTCTCAGGTTTGAGTATTCGGTTTTTATTGGAAGGTCTTTCTGTGCCTCCATGATCTTCTTGTTCTTGTTGATCTTCTTGTTCATCTTACAATATTTTATTCCACTGGTCATTGATGCTCACCTTCCGGAGTGCAGAAAGCTGTAGAAGAAGAGCGCTACAGGGATGCAGTATTTATGCGTGATTGTGCTGGTACAGGATTGGTGAGTTTAGTTGCAGGATACTGAGTTTGTGGTGTCTTGTACTTACAATTGTTTGCTCTCAACATTTTCTTGTGGGTATGTCATCTGTAGCTGTTTTCTTTGCTACACAAGAAAAAAAAACTGCTTTTGGTCTGTTTTTTCAATGTTTAATGTGCTCTACGCATTTGGAATATACATTTATATAAACTTCCATCCCAACTGGATAGGATGAGGACATCATATACTTCAATCTTTTCGACATGCAGTCTCTCATCAAAGTCTTTTGACTATTTGCTACTCCAACTTTTCTTTGGCTATATCCACCATGGATGTTGAGTTTTCTAGCAAAGTTTCTTGAGAGCTTGTAATTAGTTCCATATGTGTTGTGGCAAATTGGTATTTCTAGTTTGTAACATGTTTTGTTATGTTTATGTAGGTTGGCTGGTGGACTGGAACTTCAGAAGATGTTAATGATCCTTATGGCCGCATTATTCGTATAAGTGCTGAGCATGGAAGATATGTCGCGAGAAGTTACAGTCCACGGTACACTTCTAGGTTTCTGCTGGGTTTTGTTTGAGTTCGCTATTAGCAGATTGAACTTGTGCAATTTCTTTCTTTAAGAGATGGAAGAAAGGGCTTTTTGCCTATTATCTGCCTCATCTCCCTGCTCTTCTTTTTCATGGGTTAGGGAAAGGGGATTACAAGGTGGGGAATCGAATTCTCACCAACAAGGTGAAAATTAGCTTAGAGTTTATTAACTCTTCGGGTGATATAGAAAGTGATTTATGTAATGCAATATAAATTAAATAAATAAAATGCACAAGGCCAATAAAATTCTGGAAACTGAAAATCTGCAGCCTCTTTCATCTACTCTTTCTTGCACCAATTGAAAGAAGAGGCTCTTAAGGAAACTATTCACTCTATGAACAGCTTCTGAATAACCTCAAACGCCTATCATTTCTCTTCCCAAATTGTGACCAAAAATCACGATATGATATAGTTCTCCAATCCTTCCATTGAAATGTTTGTTTATCCTTATTCCTTTCCATAAGATAAGAAGTGGCTGAATTGATTCCATTGTAAATCACTGTATTCTGGAAACTGCAACATGCACCAAATATTTCAAATCTGTCTTCTTCCCTTTTTCTAGGTTGTCTGTATATATCTGCAAATTATACACTAATTGGTGCTATTTTGACGTTGAAGTTGGATAAATTCCCAGTCCAAGTGTTGAGCATTTCCGAACTGAGTCTTGCAGGGTGTGGTTGCCTTTTGTGCTGTGCCTTATGTCCTAGTTAGTAGCAACAGATACTGTGGGGATTTTGCTGTTATAATTGTTTTTCCTTAATTAAGTAAAAGTGAACACAAGACCCTTAACTGCCTTGGGTATGTTGTTTACTGGGTTCATGTGCTCTACTGACAGCCAGCTTGCTTCGGCCGTGGAAGGTGCCCCTCTCTTTGAAATATTTCTTACAGTTGATAATAAAGGCGAATACAGGCAGCAGGTAACTTTCTAGCTCACGTACTTTCTTTTCGACTTGTTGACATCTTCCACAGATGCTGTGTCTAGAAAGATACTTAGTCTCGGTTCATGACCTATTGGTTGCTCAAGATGGAACATTATCATCAATGAATTAGTCAAATTGTGATAAAATATTAATAATGGTGAATGCTTGGGTGAAACCCCAATACGGCAAAAATGGACATTGAGGATTCATATAGCTCGCCTCAACTATTTTAACGGGATATTGAGGTGTAGTTCCTGTTTCTTTTTTTAGTTAACAGCATGTTGCAATTTGTGGATGAAACTTGATGCAAGATTAGTAATACGCATGAATGTCACCATGGAATCATTTCTCAGACATGACGATGTTGGTGTGGGCCCTGGGAAGAGATGATTGCTCAGGATGTGAACTATTCCCTATATGTAGGCCTGCCTTTTGGTCTCCTTCCCCTGCCGCTTAGCCCTGTTTAGCTCTGCCTCATTTAGTGCCTATTTACATATTCTTTATTTTCGTGATTAAGATTTAATATTTCTTTCAATTTAACCATTTTTACATCATCTTCAACTTCATCTTCATCTTCAATCTTTTTTTGTTTTAGTAATTTCTAAACTAGTTAAACACAGTGTCTTGATGGTATTTTCTGTGTTAAGGGATATTATCACTGGTAGAAACTTAGATAATATATAAATATAGAAGTTTCATTACAAGCCCCTTTCTTAAAAAGAAAATTTTCTTTTTTTTTTTTAAAGAAAGGTTACTGTTAAAATTTAATTTATATAAAATATCTTTTTGGTTAATTTATAGTTCAATCAAATCAATTCTATCAAAATTAAAGAAATAAAGCACAAAAATATAACATAATTAGATAGCTATAGTTTCTCGCAAAAATCCCAATTGTTAGCTATGTTTGCAATTGAAATTACAAGAAAAGTTGCATAAAACAATTAAAGAAGCTTAAGCTCAGATTCGCCCTACCACCTGCCCTATCTCATTTTATTTTTGAAAACAAAAGCCTTGACCCGCCCTTGCTGCCCTGTCATGTTTAAGCAATGTCCTTCCCTGCCGAGGTTAGTCTTTGCCCTGCTCTGCCTTGCCCCAATTGCCATCCCTAAATGGCAGTTCTGGAAGATTCTTTTATGTTGAAGATGTTGCACTTGATAAAAATAGCTGAAAAATATTTGCACCTCCTTTCTGTTTTTCTGAAGCAGAACCTCCTCATCTATGCACTTCTTCTTGTAAGCATGCCAAAATATTTAGATATAAATTTAATTAAAGATGATTGTAGTCCACTCTCTACAGTAGGACTTTCCTTTCAATAATAATTAAAAATTTTGTGATCCACGTGATTTCAGGCTGTTTACTTGAAGAGAAAGCCAGTTCAGCAAGATTTACCTATTCCTTCTCCAAAGCTACCTGGTGCTTCCAGTAACTTGGACACTCTTAGTCCCACTGAAAACAAAAGTGATATGTTTGATAAAATCTCAGATTCTGAGGAAGATGGCGAAGATAGGGATGATGATTATGGCTTTCAGAATGCATTGAGAGACATGATTCCAGGGGTACAGGTCAAGGTTTTAAAAGTGACAGCTCCAGGGAAGGTAGATAGAGATCTAATATCAAAGGTCATTGAGCAAATAATGGATGAGGAAGATGAAGAAAAGGACTATGATTTGGACAGTGTGGACGATGACGATGAAATTAAGGTGGAAAGAGATGGAGAGCAGAATGTGATTGAATTGGATACAGACAATGGGGTTAGTGATGGTGAAGAGCAGAGCCAAATTGCAGTTAGGGTGGTTGTTGGTGGTCTTATGCACAACACCTCAAGTGGTGCACAACATAAAGACCTGCATCGAGTACCGGCGAGGCTAGAGAAGAAGGGTCACCGGTCATTTACTTTCAGTATAGAGGAAGATGAGAACAAAAGCAATTCCTCTGGCAGTGGACAATCTCCCCTAAATAAAAAGGCTAGGCTCGAAGGTCAACGTAGCTTGGATCATGTGATGGTTGATCTTGCTAAGTTCATTGGCAAGGGGAAAATACCTATGAAGGTCAGAACAATTTTGTCTCGTCACTCAAATTGCTTAGTTTTATTCTCTTCTTAATAGTTTTACTCAAACATGCAGGTCCTTAAAGATGTGGGGGAGTTGATCAGCCTCACTCTTACTCAGGCACGAAATCGTCAGCCATTGTCAAAGTCAACCACCTTTAACCGCATTGAGATTTCAGCATCTCTGGACCCACTAAATGGTGATCAATCTTCAAAATGTTTCTCTCCTTTTGTTCTCTTGCTGTCTAGATTGCTGATTCTCCTTTTTCCAGTAAACATATGCTTGTTCAAATAGTGCAGCATCATTGTTATTCTGCCGACTCTCATTCTTAAGTCGGTCAATCATTTACAATTTTTATCAGGATTGTATATTGGTGCTCATGGTCTATACACTTCGGAAGTCGTCCACCTTAGGCGAGGATTTGGTCAATGGAAAGAAGACGGTAGCGCTAAGGAGTCTTCACGCTTAGAGTTTTACGAGTATGTCGAAGCTGTAAAATTAACTGGAGATTCTTATGTGCCGGCTGGTCAGGTAACTTCACTTTGAATTCCAAAGTTGTGCATATAGTTAGGTTAGGTCTTTTGGAGGTAAACTCTTTTTAAATAAATTAGGATGTCTGAGATCCTCCATTCTGGTTGGAGTGTAGAGATCTCTGTATCTGAATGGTAGAGACTAGGGAAAGAATGGATAAGCTGGAAATAAAAGCGTACCTGGTTTCTATGCCTAAGTCGAATAGGTGTTTTGCTAATCCTTTGAGCAATGAAGATTGAAAATCTACACTGAATCATATCCTGCATTTCTGCATTTGAGGATGTGTACTTGTAGAAACTCGTCGTCCCTTGCTTTTCAAAATAGAGAGGGGGAGAATGCGATGGAGTGGTGTGTTACTATTAGGGCCTTTCTATCTTATTTGCAGATAGCATTCCGTGCAAGAATTGGAAAAAAATACCAACTTCCACATAAAGGGATTATTCCAGAAGAATTTGGTGTGGTAAGTGAATCTAGTGATTTTAGATTGCCTAATATTGCTTGCCATTATTTGTTTTGCTTATCTTTCTTTTTGATGCATAAGTTCCAGAGTTCTGGATTTTATGATTTGTGGGTCTATCTCTCACATTTTAGGCCCATGTTTTCTCTATTGCCAATGCAGATTGCTCGATACAGGGGACAAGGAAGGCTGGCAGAGCCTGGTTTTCGAAATCCCAGATGGGTTGATGGTGAACTGGTTATCCTAGATGGAAAGGTTTAGAGCTCTCTATTTAACAGCACCCTTTGTCTTTTGTTTTGTTGTCTCTTGTTCTCTAAATTTCATTTTGCTAACTTACTTATTTCCTGTTGAAATTATGCAGTACATTAAAGGAGGGCCTGTTGTGGGTTTTGTCTACTGGGATCCTGAATATCATTTCTTAGTGTTCTTCCATCGTCTTAGGCTGCAGGAATGAACATCTCTGTACATACAGTTTGTGGCTGTTTGTTCCTGGTTCAGTTCTTTGTAGGTATGCTCTTTCGCACTTGTACTTCGCAAATTGGCTCTAATTTAAAACACAGACACACACATGAATCTCTTTATTTGAAGAAATTTGGATGCTGTAGCTATTTGCTACAGACATGCAAAAAGCATTAGTTGCAGTTCACAGAACGAGGTGATCTTGGATTACTTAAATAGATACTCAAGAAAAACAGCCACATTTTGTCCTAATGTTTGGCAGATCATTCACAATTTATTTCTTTTTGATAATCGTGGTGTCCGGACCAACTTGCGCGTACCTCGACTAATTCCACGGGATACCCGCCACCTCCCACCAACAACAGGTACCGGGTAACTCTGTTCACCAAGGCTAGAACAGATGGGAAGAAATCACCTAGTGTTTATTTGTGAACCTGAGACCTCATGGTTTTCACCCACTTCATTGACCACTAGGCTAAACCGTTGGGTGTGAGATCATTCACATTTTAGTCATAAAAAAACATGTTAGATGGTCAAATATCATTTACTTGACATTTTATTTAAACATTCAAACATTGTACAGATACAACCTTAATTTCATACTTATCGTTCCCTGGCACCCTAATGCCTCATCTTATCCTTATCCATGTTCTAAATATAAAGGCTTTGGAGAATATGACACCCAGTCAAACACCATGTAGGACACCGGTGCCTGCTCCAAGTAACATAGCTCTTCAAATATGTTTGGGAAGCGACTTGCATCAAGGAGTGTGTGTCTAGTGATGGATCTTGTGAAGGGTAAAACAATTGATGATACCATGGAGTGGGTTTTATGATCTTGTTGTACTTCACATTCCAAGTTGCGTTGTTGATTAGGTTAGTTAAGATTAACCCATGTTGTCTGAGAAGAAAATTCACATTGGAAGATCTGGACCTTCATTGACTGGTGTGACAAGTTACTATTGTATTTTCTCAGGTCCAACATTCAATGTTTACTGTGAGAGATTAAAATGTAAGTGGCTTTTTAAACCATCAATTTCGATGAGCAACGAAATCACATATCATGAATCTTAAACAAATGAGTGAGATATTGTCATGCACAGCAGATTTCCCTGTAAAGTCTGTCAAAATACTTCATATTGTCTCTTTTGCTGCCCCTTTTCTCCTTGGAAGTAATATTCGGATAAAGTTTAATATCTGTCACTTAGTCCGTGCCAAAAAGCTGTACTCAACAATGATTTCAATAACTTTTTCCTTATGATATTCTTTAAAGACTAAAAGGTTAAATTATGATCTCACATTCCCCCGAAACAAAATAGCCACAGTTCACATTTTCAACTCTTTTCCTTCTCTTGAACCTTGTGTAAAGTTAAACCAATTCAAATTGGAAAAAACAAGTAGTGGTACATTGAACTTTCTATAGGTTTAAGGGTGTGTTTATCACTGGCTATTGTACTAAATTGCTGATGAATCGTTTTGCAGTTCAAAGCCTTCTAGCTAATCTAGACCTTTGTGCCTATTCAAAAACTTTTTGCTTGAATTTAGCAAGGTTCAGTGAACTGGTATGTTTGTGTCTGTTGAAGTAATGGGCTGGACAGTCAGTAGGCTATACTTTTCCAGCCATAGGTTGTGGCATATTTTGGAGAACTTAGGCTGCCCATTTTTGATACCGTGAGAAGGCGCTGATGAATTATAAGGACGCTACCTGTGTGATTAATCCTGTCTCACTTTGATCCTAATCTCACAAGATGCTTGCTTCTCTGTTCCTTTGCAGTCAACATGATATCTATTACCATGAAACCTTGTCAGTTTGAGCTGAAGAGAAGACTCAAGATTTCGTTTGAATATGAAGTCCTGGGCAACTGACTGTTCTAGTGGCCAGCATTAAGCCTTTTACGTTGTATGGAACTAACAGCCATTTTTGAGTTGATAGCGATATCTTAGGGCACTGAGCTTGTATATATGCTCTTTATGTTATTATTCTTTTTCAGCTCTTTTTGTATTATTTTTTTCCCCCTTGGTTGAACATTGTTGTACTATTTATGTAATAGCACCTTAAAAAAATTTAAAATTTATTGTCTTATAGAATCTGAAGATAGAATGGTATATTGGCAAATGTCTTATGTTCTGATTTCATGTTCCTTGGCTTTTGAATTATCCATTGAACTGCAGCTTCGGATGTTTCATGCGTTTTGGGTAGGATTTCAGTTGAAAGAATGTTTAGTGTTCTTGCAATCAGCTGGATAATTCTCTAGTGTGTATCAGGAAGACATGGATATTTATGGTTCATTGACAAACACCGGCAGATAATGACACCATTTGATTACAAACAAGTCACTAGCTATCACCAGATACTTGCACTAATCTGAGATACTTTAACAGACAAATTTCTGGTCAATACAAAATCCAAAAAAGTTCTGGCAAATGTGTGGATAAACTACTATCCTATTAAGGCAATGACTGGACACTGCATACATAACATACATATATTTATTATACAAGGCACCAGGTTAAACTTGGTATTCTTGCGTTGATCTAGTGGAAACACCATCTCCAAGCTCATCATTTTTATATGTATATATACATGCACATCATGTTGTAGCATTATTGTAATCATAGAAACTACTGGAGCACATAAACCATCAGCATCTGCTGCATAAAATGCAGGCCTTGCCAAAGAAAAGATTGCAATATATCATGGTTCGTTGAAGGAGATTTCTGTAGCTATTTTGGCACCCCTTCCCTTGGCCATATAAAGTCCCACATGATGCATTATCTCCTGCATGCCCCAAACCATTAAACTGATTAATCGAAACACTGAGTAAGTTGATCAAGATAACAACAATTTTTTGTTTGTTATAAATTACCTGAGGATGTGGTGAAATATCTTTGGTGTTTCTTGCCATGGAGGCAGGAAAATCGAAGGTAGCACATCCCCGAGAATAAACTACTACTTCCTCCAAAGGTTTAAGGAGACCGCGGTTCTTAGCTGATAATGTGGAACAAACGAAGTCCAGCACACAAATGTCCGTGCATACCCCTACCACCAACAACTTTATTCAAATGAACAAGCAGTCAGACCGTATTCTTCAACCATATGAACATGAAGAATATGTTATGTGAACCTAACCTGAAATGACTATCCAGTAGGAACATATAGGAAGTTAAAGAGAAACAAGAGAGAGAGAGAGAGCACATACAAGTTGAATTTTGTTGTTCTTCACCCAATCAACGAATACATTAGAGCCATCCTCCTCAAAGGAACCAATATAGCCATCATAGCAATCTTTGCGCCTGATTGTAACATTTGCTTCCTTCTCCACCCACCTTAGTGCTGCAAAGTTCACCTCACAAATTTTTCATCAGAAGAGATGATACAAAATCATCCAATAATCAGTGCAGAAGTTGTCCCTTCGGGACCATTCAAGCCCCTAGGCAATGATGATGCACAAATCGAGTTTTCTAAAGTAAAAAAAAAAGAAGAAAAATCAGTACAAAAGTTGTGCCAACTGCACACATGAATATACATGTCCTGAAATATTAGGTAAGTACTCTCCCTGGATCAAAGGATTCAATCACTCTGCATCCTTGAAGAGTCAATTTCACAAGGTTTTGTCCGTTATTTACTTTAAGATGAAAGTTATCGCAACAAGTACTTTGCGGGACCCCCCATTCTAGCAAGTAGGTAGAAATTAGTACCAGGAACCAAGTTGGATTCATCAGTGCCAGTGATGCAGTGAGAAGGATAAGGGTGTTCAAGTTTTTCAGGATGATGTGAATCAAGAAAGGCAAGAACTGGCAAATTCTTGTCACAGAACACTCTAGCAAGCCTTGCTGATTCATCAATCATTTCAGACATCTGCCTGTTTGGCTCTCTTGGTGCCTATAAATTTACAAGAAATTAAAATTCAATCAATAATTGTGTAATTA
The DNA here is from genome assembly GCA_018107945.1 of Datura stramonium. Taxonomy (NCBI): domain Eukaryota; kingdom Viridiplantae; phylum Streptophyta; class Magnoliopsida; order Solanales; family Solanaceae; genus Datura; species Datura stramonium. The sequence continues at coordinate 20,703 of JACEIK010011333.1, forward strand.
AACAAGAGACAAATAGAGAAGTACGTTTAATTCAAGTACCAGATTTCCAGCACCAACAGTGCAGAATCCATTGATGATGTCCACAAGAACAAGGCCAGCCTTAACATCTTCAGTGATGACCACTGATTCCTCCTCTATGGGAATTTCATTCTTCAAAAGGTCTACTGTTTTTAATACCATCTTTCTACTTTCTTGCCAATTTTCTTATAGTATGAACGGCTGAATGATTGATTGAATATTATTTATAAGAATACTGATTGATTTTCTATGACTAGTCCAATTTCGATTGTCCCACCACTACTGCTGATATTTTTTTTTATTTTTTATTTGAGACTTGACTATTCCACTATAAGGTATAAGCCGACTTAAATTTTTAAGGATAAGTTCTGCTTTTAGAAAATTTTCAAGTTTTTTGAAACTACATAAAAAGCTTTCACCATTATCTTTAGTTACCGCTTTAGTTACCGTGTATATTTAAAATATTTATTTTATAATTTTTTTAAAAAGAACAAAGAAATTAAAAAATACAAATAAATATTTGGTAATTAAGTTAAATTCATAAATAAAGTAAAAAAATTAAAAATATTTTTAATTATGTGTTTATTTTTGTATTTTAATTAAATTACATGTTTTTTTTGTTTTTTTAATAATTTAAAATATTTAAAGATATATAAAAATAAATTACGATAAATAATTAGGTAGAATCAAATATCACTATATAAATTAATACAGAAAAAGTATATATATATATATATATATAATTAAAGGTCTAGTCGATTAGGATTTAGGAAGTTACTTCCAAGCAATGAACTCAACCAAGTGTGTGGGATAATTTTGAATTAATTAGGGTAAGTATTTGCTACTAGAAATCGACTGATAAAAGGAGACGGCATGTGAGACTTTTATAGTTGATTATTTTGTAAAAAAAAAATAGTTCATTTTATATATATCAATATATTTATCAATAACTTATTTAATAAATATAGATAATTTTTTATCAATTTTTATATTGGATATAATAGTTTGTCAATTATTTATTATATGAGAGGATTATATTAAAGAAGTTAGCACATTATAATTCATGTTTAATTTATTTTTTAATTTTGAATTTGAATTGAATTGAAATTGAATTGATAATTGAGGTTTTTTTATTTATTTTATTTTATTGGCGAATTTACTTATTCGATAAAGATTATAGTTAATTTTAACTTAAATAAATATAAACTTATATTTATAAAAAAATATAATTTTAAAATCTCAAATTACATATCCAAATAAAATTTTAAATTTCATTTCATTTGATTTCGGGCTCTAAATAACGAATAAAATAAAGGACGAGAAAAAAAAAATTTCATTTTTTTACTTAAAAAAAAGGACGAAAAGGAAAAAAAAATCGGATAAATGATAGAAAATTAAAAAATACATGTTCCTTCCGTACCAAAGTTGCCTGCCACAGAGCACAGAGATGCTATCATCAACCATTTCTTCCCTAAAATTTCCACCAAGAACCCAATTCTCCTCACCAAACCCTGCAATTTCTCCTCAAAATTACAATCTTGTACCTGAAACTATGGCTTCTTCTCTATTTTCTGGAGCCTTTAACTTGAGGGTTAATTCACCAAGTGCAGTTGGCAGTAAAAATGCTTCAGTAGATTCTGTAAATAGTGGGTTTTCTACACTGATGGAGTACATGGGTAAAGGAGGAGTTGATGCGGGTGATGACTTGATAGTGTTGTTTGCTCACTTAGAATATGCCTGCAAGAAAATTGCTGCTCTTGTTGCTTCCCCTTTCAATTCCAGCCTCAGCAAGAATGTTGGCATTAAAACTGCTGGGAGTTCTTCTGATAGAGATAAGCCTAAGCCTCTTGATATTGTCTCGGTGTGTCTATGGGAACCTTTCTTCATTTTGGTTATGTGATTGTCAACATATATTCTTGAGTTGCTTTTCTGTAAATTTACATTTTGATGATCAATTGGATTTTTTGATATGTGATTTTATTACTAGCTTTAGAGTATCTAAGTTTGGCTTAAACAGATAAACTATTTAGTGTTGGAATGAAATGTACCTGACATAGTTCAATGTATAGTGACCCGATAAAGTGGAATGGATAGAGAATTTCATATAGCTTGACTCCGTCTAGTTTTGGATTGAGGAGTAATTGATTGATTGATTGATGTTATTGCACTTATTGGCAATAGGTTGTATGCAAGTCTAATTTTTTTTTTCTCCATTTATTTTTTCTCTGTGTTTGTGATCTTTTATTAATGAATTAGAAAATAGAGATTGTAATGCAATAAGAGGTGTAGAATTTCTAGTTCTCAATCCACAAATTCCTTGTGTCTTCTCTAGTCTTTATGCAACCAAGAATAGTCTCATGTTCTAAAGCCTTTTTTTGTATGTTCGTTCAGAACGAGATTATATTGTCGTCTCTTAGGAATTCAGGAAAAGTTGCTGTAATGGCCTCGGAAGAAGATGATGGTCCTGTGTGGATAACTGATGATGGCCCATTTGTGGTTGTCATGGATCCTTTAGATGGTTCCAGAAATATTGATGCCTCAATACCCACAGGGACGATATTTGGGATTTATAGACGTCTTGTGGAAATCGATCATCTGCCGGTGGAGGAAAAGGCTTTGATAAACTGTCTTCAGAGCGGAGCAAAGCTTGTAGCTGCAGCTTATGTTCTCTATTCATCAGCCACAATACTCTGTGCCAGTTTTGGTTCTGGAACGCATGCATTCACATTGGATCATACAACCGGAGATTTCCTCATGACACATCCTAACATCAACATTCCTCCTCGAGGTTTGCTATTTCATAGGCTCCTTCCTACAAATCCATTGCATATTACATGTTCTAAACTGATAATTACGTTGTTACATTTTATGGCAGGGCAAATTTATTCAGTAAATGATGCTCGGTACTTTGACTGGTCTGAAGGATTAAGGCAGTATATTGACACCATAAGACAAGGGAAGGGAAAACATCCTAAGAAGTACTCAGCCCGATATATATGTTCTCTAGTGGCAGATTTTCATCGGACTCTTTTATATGGTGGGGTAGCAATGAATCCAAGGGACCACCTTCGGCTTGTTTATGAAGCAAATCCCCTGAGTTTCTTAGTGGAAAAGGCTGGAGGTAGAGGTTCAGATGGTAAAAACCGAATTTTATCTATTCAGCCTGTCAAGCTTCACCAAAGACTTCCTCTATTTTTGGGTAGTCCAGAGGATATAGAAGAATTACAGAGTTATGGGGATGTTCAGCAGAAAGTAAACCCCGGTTACAATATTTAACGCGTTGGTCCTATTTCATGCAGTTTGGACTTATTCTTGTTCAGCTCATCTCTCTTTCACCTGTAAATTTTTCCTTGAGGCAGTTCTTAGCTAGGAAATATTCTCTTCACTAGAATAAACATGTGATTTCTTTACCTAGTCTTGAAGATTGTTACATGATGAACTTCATCTACTTTAGTGCACCTTAAATTTCTATAAATTTACTGTAAATTTTGTTTGAATTAATGTTCTGGGGTTGCATTTGAAAGTGCATCATATGCTAAACAAGCAGGGGAAGATGGAGCTTTAAGGTACTTCATCTGAACCCAACACTTTGGATGCGGAGCATAAATTTATGTGTAAACATCCACCAAAATTGCAATAAATAGTATATATGAACCCATAATTTTAAGAACATAATGTGTTCAAGGCTAAAAACTTTGAAGTTTGAACCCATAAAGCTTAAAACCTGGATCCGCCTCTGTAAACAGGGGACTCTGTGTTAGTGTCATGACGAAAAATACTCGTAAGGTAGATATTAGTGCATTCTACAAGTCATATCCCCATTGCTAAGATTAAGAACTTCTTTCTTGTTAATCCTTTGAGCTTCTTGGTTTCTTTATCTTTCTGCATCTCAATGGGAAAGCATTGATCATGAAGCATGACTGTGGTTGACCAACTTCTCTTAATGTGTTTCCGAAACAGCTCATGATATAAGTTGGACTCAATGTTGGTATTGATTGTTATGCTTTTAAAGCAAGCACTGCTCTTTATCTTTTCTTCCACTCTTCATTTCATATGAGAAGCTTGTTATCAATCATCTGGAGGCAGTCTTACCATAGTTTTCTCTCTCTCTTTTTTTCTCCAGTCAAAGTATTTGCATTTGGCACGTCTTTTTAATACTAGCTTAATATAGAACTTCCGTTAACAACATGTTGCTGTTGTGAATTCTGTGCTTCAGTTATTCTGAATATATAAAGTTTGGTTGTACTTCCCAGCTTGCTATGTTACTTGTAATGCTTATCCCTTAGTTCCATTGAACTCATTATGTCCTGGAATGTTGTCTGATGTGTTATTTGAATCTTGGTCATTCTCCTCTTATGTTGTCATGACCAATGTTATTCGAATAGCTACTTTCTCACCACTGAAGCAGCCATACCTTTCTAGAAACCAGGTATTAGTTTCATTCTTGGCCAGTATCTGCTGAAGCTATGCTCTATGGTGGAATTCTAACGGAGCTGAGTAAGCAGTAATCCATAGGCTGGAGAGCAAGAATATCAGGTTGGTGAGCAGGTTTTTTGAGACTAATATATCGTAGTCGAAGTGATATGACACCCCCATCCGAATTTGAGGTAGGGTCAGAAGACAAAGAAACAGTTGAAATTCATTTGGAAAAGTGCCCCTTTATGTATTTTTTGGGCAGAAGGAACAGAAGGTGCTTCGAACAAGTTTTTAGTAGTGTATGCTTTAAAAGGTAGAGCCTAGCAAATGTTATGATCTTGGTGTAATATGCAGTTTCTTTTCAATGTAGATTCTTTTGTCGATGTTTTGGACTCCTTACTGTATTTCCTTTCAATACTTGATATTGATATGCTTTACTTGAACTGAGGGTCTATCGAAAACAGCCTCTCTACCTTCACAAGATAGGCTAAGGCTACGTATACTCCATCCTCCAAAACCTCACTTGTGGGATTACATGGGGACAAAAGTCTTTTTGCTTCAAATGTTGGCACCTTTTGCTTCAAATTTTAAGCACAATTTGCTGCTTAATTAATTTTTAAGAACTGAAGGAATTGTAACTAGTGTGCTGAATGTTAACCTTGTACATTATCAGATGACGGAGTTTGGCATCCAAAGTGCTGTTTTAAAGGACAAACTAGGCTGCTAATAATCCCTTCTGTATTTAAGTACCTATGATGTAGAATATGGTGTTTCATTTGAACTTAACATCGAAGAATCTAGTTTCTTGCCAGTACTTCATTTCAGCATATGAGCTTGTGAATCCGGAAAATTACAGATGAGATAAAGCTACTTTTACGTGCACATGAACTAAACCGGACTAAGCAAGCATCTACGGAGTTTTTATCCTCGGGTTTGCTTGTCACAATGTTATGAGCAATCAATCTGTTCTTTACTGCTAATGCTGAGCATGCACTATAATTACCTTTAGAATGATATTTTTGTGAGAAAAGAAATGAATTTAAACATGTTAATCGTCTTAAAAGAATGATTTTACATGAATCAAATGGTAATAATTTGTATGGTATGAAGAAAATATTTGCCAATTTTCTCATGTTTGATTGACTTAAATGTGTTTGAAAAATAATTTTCAAATGGACTTATTTTCTCCAATTTAAGAAAAAAATGTCTTTCCTACCTACAATAACAAAAATATTTTTCAAAACTGTCTTTCATCCAAACCAATTTCCAACCCCGGCCTAGGACCCAAGACCCGACTTCGATCCGGGACCCGACTCTCAACTCTCAACACTGACTCGGAGTCCAACTCCCAACCCATGACCCGGATCTTGATTCTGATCCCAGATCCAGGACGTGACCCTGACCTGAGATATGGTTAGGACCCGAAATCCGACTCCTAACCTCAATCTAAGACCCAACTCCCTGCCTTGACACGCAATCTGACCCAACCTCAAATATAAATGACCCAACTTATTAAATTATGAATTAAATGGACTTATTTTATAAATATGAGCTGAAATTGCCAACTCTAGATAGTAGCATATTTTGAGATGTTACCGACAGCAGGTATTATTTAGCAAATTTATATTATTAAATATCCATAAATCACTTTATATTGAGAATTTGATTTCTTGCTCAAAAAATAACTCATGTATTAATTTTTAGTTTGTTCAGTAACAATTTCAATACTTCAATATTTGTAATGACAATAAATAGGAACATATATACATGAGTAGTCTATTTTTCTACAGGGATAGCATATATAATACTTTCGTACTTTGCAAAGCAAAATATGAATGTTAACCTTGTATATATTCATGAGCAGATAATAGAGGTTGGCATCCAAAATGCTGTTTCATCATCAGAAGCAGTGTAGATTGATGTTTGAAAAGGGCAAATATTTATTATATTAGAAATAATTCCTCAATAATTCTCATTAAGATCAACGTATATATACAAAACCAAAGCATGATATGTGCCTAATTCTAAGGGATACAGTTAGCATGATATATGCCTAAATATATTTACATATATTTAACACACCCCCGCAGTTGAAGCCGGAGGT
>JACEIK010011334.1:0-34940 GCA_018107945.1 Datura stramonium
ATATATTAACAAATACTATGATATAGAGTCATACGATATTTTAATAAAATGTATATTAGATATGTGTGAGATGATTTTTAAACATTTATTGAGAATATAAAATTAATAAAATATATCATAAATTGAAAATGATGTTCAATAATGATGCTATAAGTATAAACAAAATATATTATTCATATGTCAAAATAAGATATAAGAATAGATAAATTTATAATGAAAATAACTTATGTAATTTTTTTAAAAAAATAAGTATAGACTAATTTTTTTATAAGAAAAATGCATCTAAAGTATACTATAAATTGAAAATGATGTTCAATAATGATGCTATAAGTATAAACAAATATATTATTCCAATGTCAAAACAAGGTATAAGAATAGAGAAAGTTATAATGAAAATAACTTGTGTAATTGTTTTCTAAAAATAAGTATAGACTAATTGATTTTGGTGGTTAAAAACACATCTAAAATATTAAATACCATAAAGAGTTTTATTTAATCGTGAGAAATGACATTTTAGTTAGCTTAACTTTTGTCTAACTGCTATTTTTTAATAAAACATTTTATAGAATTTCGCAATTAAACATCCAAACTTAGAAAGTCTCTTTTTATTTCAATTTAAAAGGGATGTATTATATGATTGCCTCATACTTTTTCATATAATAAAAGCCAATTATTTATTCAACATTACAATACATAATATGATTTAATTTTCTAACATATTCTTCTATGATAAGATGTTTAATATTTTTTATAAGAAATTAAAAAAACAAAAAAAACATTTGAGATAGTCAGTTATATGAAATTGGAAATTAAATTATGATTGAAATAAAAAGTGATAGAAAAAATATATTAAATTTGAATTTAATTAAAAAAATTTTTTTAATTTTTTTAATTTTTTTAGAAAAAAAAATTAACGCGTAAATTATTTTTTTTTGGTTGGTTTTTTGTTTTTTTTAATATAAAATTTGTAATGATTATTTAATTTTAAAAAATTAAAAAAGGAAATAATGATGTGATTATTTAAAAGTTGAAAATTTTAATTTTAAAAATTTAAAAATTTAAAAATTATTTAAGAGTTAGATTTTAAACATTTCTATGTGTTGGGCCCAGATTATGGCTGTGCTATACTTATCTAATTTAGAACAGAGTCATGTTATGATTTATCAAGGCGGATTTTAGAATTCATATCTAACTTAAAATGCTTCCAAACCCCACATGTTAAAACTTAAAAGGTTGATATTCTTTCATTAAAAATACAAAACACTAGAATATTCCATTACTCTTGTTTGTTTTCTTCTCTTCTCCATTGAATTTATTTATTGCTTCTTCATTTTTACTTTAACTTTATTGTATATCAATTCTCCATCCATCTTCCTTCCTCCATGAATAGCGTCTAGATATTTTTTCATAATATCTCAAAAAATCATTCAATTTGAAAATCTATTGCAAAGTTATTAAACTTTTTATTTAATAACATCACTCTAACTTAATATTTCTCTTACAAAATCATTCAACTAAATTTACTATTAAAAATTAAAATGAAAAATATTTTTTTATGTCATGTAACATGGATCAAAATAAATAAATTTTATTTATCAAATTTTAAAATATTATTATTTTATATTTATTTTATTCTTTTATTATTATTTCTATGTCTATATTTATTATATAGAAGATCCATGAAATAACTATCATGGCTATGAAGAGTTGTACAAGAAGCAATATAAATTGTAACAAAATATCTAGCTTAAAATAGTTGTACATCATGTAAGGAGTATTGAATTTCTAAAATTATCAATCAAATTCTAGAAAGTTCTAATGATCATTTTGCTTTGAAAGAGTAAAAAAATATATATGTACATCTAAAATATGGGGCCCATTTCTTGCTTCAAAGATTGTGAGAGAATTTTTGAATTATTATTTTAGCACATATATATATATATATTAATTGAAAAATTACAAATATACAATTATCAAACTTACATTGCAAAAATAGCCCAAATTTATTCTTTGCAATCTCTACAGCCAAAACAAATTTGGTATATAGTAATATACATCATTATATAATATTATACAAAAATTTTATTTTTCTTACAAAATAATATTTAAAAACTCGATATACAATGTTATACAACATTATACATTCACTCGTAGATAATATATTAACTTTATATAAGAATATACAAAATACATATAATAGTGTATGTGCATTATACACACTTTTACATGATTATATAAAATTATACAAATTCATATAAAATTGATATATTATAGATTAATCCACTATGAATAACTAGTTTATACTTTTTTTATGCAATACTATTTCAATCAAAATAAAAGGACCGAGAAATTAAAGAAGCAACACTTAATTCTTCTTCAAATTTTAACCATAATTTCGAAATGACACCACCAACAAATCACAATCATCAATTTGTTAATTAAACAAATAATTCAAACAATTTAAATTAATTAAAAAAACTAAATTACATGTTTTTTTTGTTTTTTTAAAATTTTCAATTTAATTTACCTAACAATTAATGTTTAAATCAGAATGATAAATATAAGTGAGTCACTCAATTAATTTTGCTATCAAAATATAAAATTCATAATCACTCAAATACATTAGATACAAAAATTATGAAAGAAGAAGAAGTAAAAGCAAAAAAAAAGAAAAAAAGTGCAAAAACCTAAAAAAGAAAGAAGAATGAAAAAGCAGGAAAAAGAAAGCACGAAGAAGAAGAAGCAGGAAAAAATTAAAAGAAAAGAGAAAATTAAAAATTGGGAGATGAAAAATAAAATTGGAGGAAGAGATTAGTATTTTGATCGTTAATAAGAAATGAAAAGTAAATTTCAATTTATATGTATACGTTAAATTAGGTAAGAAGTTAAAATAGATAAGTGCCAAATTTGATAATATTATTGTCTTAGATCATACACAATGTAATTTTCCTTTTTTTTTCTTCTTGTCAATATCTAATCTTAACCGCTCTTATTTTGCTACTTCTTCCTTTAATAACATATTTCTATTCATAATTTTTAATAAAATTACTAATTTAATTTTAAAAAGTTATTATTATAAATTTTACAATATAATTAATTATTTTTTTTACCTTTATTTTTGTTCTAAGAAATATAGAAATATATTAGTGTAGTAAAATGAATAGTGGCACAACTGAGATTAAAGAATAAATAAGGGTAATTTAATTAAATTATTATTTTAAATATTTGATAAAGCATAAAAAATAACATAATAAATAAAAATGAATCGTATGAAATGCTTAAAATTAAAATAATTTAGAAGTGCTTGCCTCATTTTAAAATAATAATTCTCTATTTAAACAGAGATCAATCTTATTTCTTTGTTTTAATTTATCTGTTTTTTTTGTTTTTTTAATATTTTAATATTTAACTAATGAAGTTTGATTTAATTCTTGAAGTTACCGAATCAAATTTTAATAAAAAGAATAAGTATTTCTTGAGTCCAATTTACGTATATTGATAATAGAATATCTTTATACTTTTAGATTAATCAAATAAAAATTTAATTAATAATAATAGATTACTTTCTTCATTTTTCAAATTATCAATTAATGCTTAATACTGCTATCTTCTTTTTTTAATTTATTTTATCTAAACATAATTGAAAAGAGAATTTCTTTAAGCAAGTTTCTCTTTTAAAAATATTAAATTAACTTTGCTAAAGATATTATATTTGAGAATTTGGCACAACTATTATATTGATAATGTTTTGAACGTATAACTTAATAGCAATCGTAGAAATAAATGAATTTTTTTACTTCTGTTTGCAAATACTTATTTTCTTGGTAATAAAATTACTTAATAATCAAAAATAAAATAAAACAATGAAGTTGATTATAATTTAGAAAAAGATGAAAATAAATAAATGCATAATTATATATGAAAATTATATAACCAATTAATATTGGAAAGGATAAATGTGAAATAAAGTCGTATCGATTGTTGTATTATTCTATTAAATCTAAAAATAAATTATCTTCGAATCCTAATAAATTTATTTCATTAATGGGATAGTAAAATGTAAATTATATGTTAGATCCTAACTATTTTACAACTTAAATAATTGAATGTTTACAAATTATTAAACTTAAAGCTTAAAAATTAAAACTTGTAATTTAAAAAAATAATAACAAAATTATTAAAATATTTTATTTTTTTTAGTTTTTTTATATTTTTTATGTTTCTTCTTTTTCTTTTTCCCCCTCAATAATCATCTTTTTCTTTTTTTTAAATGAACAGAATAATAGCAGAAAATAAATTTTCTACTATCTATGTAATTCTTAATTATCTCTTATTTGTAACATAGATAATTATGAAAATTATTTATTGGGTTAATTTTTTTCTTTTTCTTAGCATAGATATCTACAAATTAAGAGTAATAATTTTTCATATCCATTTAAAAAAAAATCAACCGTGTGATTTTTTCTCTCTCCTAATTAATTTTTATAATTATCTGTGATACAAATAAGAGACAATTAAGAATTACATGGATAATGGTGATAACTACCATATACTCACATATCTACAAATTATGAGTAATAATTTTCCATAACATTTTTTTAATTTACCGTGTGATTCTTCTCTCTCTTAAACTAATTTGTTTCCTTCCACAATACTCATCTCAAAATAACTGAAACTCTTGGTATAGATTATGGTTAAAATTTGATTAGCTGTCATTTTGATTAAAAATCTAAAATGTTTTAATGTTTTTCCTAAAAAATTATTTGTTTTATTGCGTATTTATGAAGTCGTATTTCCTTGTTGGTTTAATGATTGATAACGTATTTACATATTGGTATATCTTATTTGTTAAAATTTTATTTTTGACTTGTTTATTATCATATGTGATAACTTATCATAATTTGAATTTATAATTTATTTAGAAGTTGCTATTAAATATTNAATTTATAATTTATTTAGAAGTTGCTATTAAATATTTTTATAAACTGGTCTTTTCATTTAACCACTAATATTTTTTTTTTGTGTTTTATATAATGTAATATTATTTCCAAGATTAGTGGTTCAAATATTTGCAAAATGATTAGAAATTGATAATACATTATTTTTTCGAAAATAATTTCTATTTTTATGAAGCCGTATTTTGTTTGTTGATTTATTAGTTGATAAGTTGTTTACATATTGGTGGTATAGTTATGGTTAAAATTTTGATATTTAAGTTGTTAACGGATATTTTTTATTTGATTTACAATTGGATTTATAATATTTAGAAATATTTAAATATTTTTATATATGTTTTTTTAATTTTTTTGTCTTATGTTGATATGTTGGTATATTTTTGGGGTTTATATAATGTTGATTTATATTGATAAGTTGTTTATTTTATGGTTTAATGATTTATTGGTAGCTAAGTTGTATACATATTGGTTATAACTAAATATTTATAAAAGAAGACATAAAAACTAATTGACTCATTTTAAATGAGCTGCATGATCACGCAAAATAAACTGAAAACACAGAGTAAGTATCAACAGTAAAGAAACCTTTACGCGACCGTGCAGAAAAAAATTGAAATCGCACATTGTAAAAAGTATAACTTTTTATTTTCTTGTTGAGAAGGAAAAGAGGTTGTCAAGTTTGATTAGGAATCTATTATAGTGTAGATTAGATATACATGTGTAAAAAAAATGATAAACAAATATAACGGTTATCTTTTTCATTTTCTTAGCATAGATATCTACAAATTAGGAATAATAATTTTTCATAATCATATCTTTTTTTACCAAATCTGATAATTTAAGTAGAAATTTTTTGGCTATATTTGAAAACATGAAATTATTGATATTTTTTATAATTATTTCTCTATAATTGTATATTTATATTTTTTTTCTCGTTAATAATAGGGATAGTTACCAATTATATTATTCCGCCATCTTTATAAAATATGGATGAAGTATAAACTACGTATGTACTCGATTGTATATGCTATGTATATGTTGTGTATACATATTTATATTAAATGTATAGGTATATGTATAGGTATATGTATATATAGCATATATAAGGATATTAAAGATCTATAATTTAATTATATATTTGATTGGAGATTCTTATTTATTAGATTACGTAAACTTTATAGTAATAGCTTGTCTCAATTAAAAGGTCCTTACGTGACAATTAATCAACCAAGAGAGTTTGCTTTTGCTTTTCTTGAATATAATATGGACGAGGTATTCATAGGGTATAATTGAAGTATTTTTTGAAAATTCAAAATCATAATTTTTTATTATAAGTAAGTCAGAGTTGAATAAATTATGATTGACTTATCGTATCGCACCTTTTTAAGATTAAATTTAAAAATACTAAATCATATTTAAATAATGGGAAAAGGATAAAAAAAGTACCCCTACTTTCATCTATTAGCTACGTTTGTCCGTAGTTATATTATAGAGTCAAATATACCCCTGTCATTATCAAAATATGCAAAAATACCCCTTAATGAATAGAATCCTTCAGATCAAGTTTTTGTGCCGATTGCCCTTATTTTGAGGTGGTCTTTAATTTTTGTCCCTCAAATTGGTGATCTTAAATTTTTTTCCTTTTTAATATTTTAAATAATAAAAAGGGGACAAAAATATCCCTAATAATTTTTTAAAAAATTCAAAAAAAAAATAAAGTTCGCAAGGCATAAATCCATACTATTGAACTTATACCTATGAGGTAGAATTTCATCCCATTTAGACACAATTTCAATTGCATGAGCTTCTGCCCTTTAGAAACAAGTACATGTTACTTAATTTATGTCTGGTAGGCATAATCTCATGCTATTGAACTTGTGCCTATGATGCAGAATTTCATGCAATTGAAATTATGCTCCTTAGGTCCAATTTTAATTATATGATCTTTTGCCATTTAGGCACAAGTTCATGTTGCTTAACTTATGTCCGATAGACATAATTTCATGTTATTGAACTTGTGTCTATGGGCAGAACTAAACGCAAGTTCAATAACATGAATTTATGTCTATTAGGCATAAGTCATATTACTTAACTTAAGTCTTCAGGCATAAGACATAACTTTGAGCAAAAACTTATGTTTTGCGATTTTTTTTATATTTAATGTTAAAGACATTTTTGTCCATTTTTTTGGTCACTTAAAAGTGCCAAATGACATAAATTAAAGACTAAAAATTTCAGGGACAAAATTAAAGACCGATTTAAAATAAAGACATTCGTGCGAATGACCCCTCCAAATTAACTAAAAACACCCAATTTAATAATTATAATCCATCCTTCCATTTAACCCGACCCAAAACCCACCGAACTCTAATTTTTCAACTTCAACCATATATTTTCCACAGACCTACTTTAGTTGCAATTTAGTAGAGATTAGGAGCTTCTCCTCAGTGAAGAAATGAGCTCTGTATGGTAAGGTTTTTTATTTTGGCTTTCCCAAAGGAATTTGAGGTTGACAAACTTTGGCCAACGATACAACTTGCAGCTTCATATCAGTACTAAAACCAACTTCTTTTTTGCTAGTTTTTGTATTTCTTCAAAGTGTTCATATCCATAGTAACTGTACAAAGATTTCTCTGACTAATTCACACCTTCAGATATCACCAGTTGTAAAATTGGATATCTTGTCTTCTTTTCACCTCTCTTTGAGTCCTTTTTTACCTTTATGCTTCTATTTTGAATTTCTCACTGATCTCTTCAATATATAACTTACTGCCGATTGTCAAATCCTTCGCGACTTGGGAGCAGCAACTCCTGCAGCATATTAATTGCAGGAAGATAGAGTGGAAAATATTCACTGGATAGCAATTATTGGAGGCTCCTGCTGCAGAGTCACCAGGCCTGCTTCTTCACGAGACGAAGAGATGGGCAAAGTAGCCTGTGGTGAAAGGTCAAACAAAGAATGCCCTACTTAGGAGGCAAAGTATAAGAAGGTGAAACTTAGAAGGAATAAAAGACACTCTCACCCACCTGTTGGTGCTGCCGGTGGTGGCAAGAGGTCACTGCTCTCATTATGACGTAAACAGGCAGAACAATGCCCATAACTCTTAGAAGTAGCAGCTGCAAGCAATGCGTATCAAGTGAGAAGACTTTCTGTATAATAGCGATACTAACATTCCCATTTTCCCTATTCAACTACCTTACCATAACCAATGGAAGTGAGTAGTCCCCTCTTTGATCAACTATGACTGGAAGAGCGTGACGTATAACTAGAAGCAGCATAACCTATTAAGAAAAACAAAATGAGAAGAAGTTAGAAACATATAATTTAGGGAACTGCCAAACCTGGTTTCTCAGAGTACAAAGAAATCCTTCCAGATTCTAAATGGGTGAGTGATGTTACTACTTGTTTCTTGCATTCCTGTTCAGCTATTTGTCGCTCACAGGATTGTGATCAATTATCATCCCTCATATTACCTGTTATGCACGTAAGCAGGGTCTTTTGTGCGTGTACGTATATATAGACATGAGTGTATATGGAGAGAGAGAGATTACTATTATGGCAAATACACGACAACACATCATGCTTCTTGATGTAGAAACCTCATCTTCATCAGCGTAGGAGTTAATGAGATTGTGATCAGTTGAAACCACTGCTATCACACGTTGATTATTCAAGTTCCTTCTGACAATTCGCCAATTCCCCCTAATAGAAAAGCAACATGGAAATGTGACACTGCAATATTCAAATTTCTATTATGTATAGTTACTATATTTCAGAAAAGCATGAAAGAAGAAAAGACACCTTAAGTTCATCGGAATGCCACCAAGGCGAAAAATAGAGGGCGGTGCTGTGTAACCAGGCGTGAAAGGCTGCTTCACACAAATGCAAAATAAGAAAATAAGCAATCAACACTAACTGAATCAATTAAGCACGTGCTAAACTACTGTAATGTACCCAAATAATCAAACAGGAAATACTAATGTCTAATGATGATCATCAAAGTGATTGCTTTGCTGCAACTTATGTTTAACCTATCAGATAGACGAACAAAATAGGAAACATATCCGACCTGGTGGCAGATCTCACAAACGGTATCACCCTTCTCATTACACCATCGTTGCACGCATCTACGATGTGCATACTGGAAGAAAAAAGACAATCCAAAAGCAGTAGCAAAACAAGTTTAAGTAGAAAATAATATTAAAAATGGAAGGAGAACAGAGTAAAGCATTTAGCACAGCCCTATCTGTATCTTGGTCTAAGTTTACATCACATATTGTTCTGGAGAGATTTTTTTTGGTTGCAGTGCAGATTAAGGAGCAGCTGAAGTGAGACGATCAAGTTTAAATGTAAATAATGAGTAGTAGCATATGAGCACAATACAAGAATCAGAATAATAGCAAACATGTAACTCCCCTTTTCTTTCCCCTCTCCAAGTTTTCTCTATTGAATATCAAATATCACATTATATAAGGATATCCATTAAGAAAGAAACTGATCAGCGGAATACATGGTAACAGAGCAAACTGCAAAACTACTCATGTTATTCCATTAGTAAATCCAACTTTTACCATTCACAAAAGGATTCTGGCAAGACATTGATCAATTTTAATAGATGATACATACTGTTTATGCTTTTTTTTTTTTTGATAAGTGTGGTGTCCGGGCCAGCTTGGGCGCACCTCGACTAATTCCAAGGGATATCTGCCACCTCCCACCAGCAACAGGTACCAGGTAACTCTATCCACCAAGGCTAGAATGGATGGAAAGAAATCACCTCGTGTTTGTTCTCTGTGCTGAGCTTTGAACCTCAGACCTCATGATTCTCACCCACTTCATTGACCACTAGGCCACACCTTAGTTGCCATACGGTTGATGCTATTTGGAATCGGAGAAACATAGCAAAACACTAGACAATTATGTGGAGACAAGAAGATAAGTAAATCAGCACACACGTGTACCAATTTGGCCAACCAAAGCCAAAAATGCACCATCACGACCAACTATTGGATTGGCTAAGTTGGACTCTCTGATTGTTCAACTTGATCACTAACCCCAAAAATTAAGAGGTTAAGATCTCCAAAATTTCTTCTTCTTTTCTACTTGCTCAACCTTGTCTAGTACAAGGACCGTAAAGAAATGGCTTGGGCATAACTCAACCCCAAAAGATAGCTCAAGAGCGGAGGATTGCCAAGACCATATAAGGAGACCACCCCTCCGTTTTTCATCCAATGTGGAACTCTTCAACACCCTACCTCACACTCAGGAACATTTGGAGTGTGGGCAATTTGATATGGGCCCAACAACGGGATATAAGAATTGGGATGAGTACTGCTGTACTGCACTCTTACCCATATAAAGAATTGAATTTTGGGTCTAACTCAACCAAAAAAGCTAGCACAAATGGAGAGGATTGCCAGGACCATATAATGAGGCTACCCATCCTCTTTCATTTGATGTGAGACTCCTCAATAAGGAGCCAGGAAACAAATGCAAACCCCATCCCCTCAAGGATGGGGCGAGGAAAGAAGGAGAAGGTAAAAGAAGAACAATTTCAGAGCATATTCAACACCATTCCATGTGAACCCGACAAAAATCGTACATATTCTAGGAAAAGGTAGAACTCAGGCTATTCAAGTGGACAGATAGTAATTTGCAACAATGAACTGTTTCAAGTGTTAAAAAAAGGGAGAACAACCCAGCTGAGCCAGCTTTCAAGATTAGAGATATGACAAATAGAAATGTTTGGAAGGCATTAAGCAGTTATAACTATAAGAACAGCACACTCAAACACATTTCTAAACAAATTATGTGCATGCATAACAGGAATTTGATCTTGAGCAAAACATACCAGCTGTTATACATTAATCTGTCAAAAGCACAAGCATGCCAAAAGACTAATACACCAATTGATAACATTTTTGCATACATTAACTGAAAGAAAATGATAATAAACAAGGGTCCACAAACCTTCAAGCTACCACAGCAAGAGCATGGAGTCTCCATATTTGAATCCATATCCTCATCTTGGCATATCCTGCATTCCACCATTTTCCTTGGAGTTAAAACAGCATCAGAACTTTGGGACGAGCAATCAGCTGTCGAGCCATCAGTTGTCCACGACGCTAATTGATTCTGATTCCTACTCTCAATTGCAGCCTCCAAAGTTGATTCAGTCAGCAAACGATCAACCAGAAAAACAAAGTGGTCACCCATCCTTTGATGATATGAAGAAGACACAAACTTATGCCTTAAACAATGGGTTCTGTAACATAACTGTCTGAAATTAGAACATACACAAAAAGATGTTTCTAAAAAATTATCAAAAAGCCAACATACTATACGAAGAGCTGCACTACTAAACAAAGGCAAGTCATACATGAATACCAAATATTCATGAAGGAAGCAAAACAGCTGATTAGCTTCATAGTTTAACTTAGAAGAATGAGACAACTTTAATCAGCAACAACATAAGCTTAGCAGATGGCAACATCAAAAAGGGACCAAAAAAACGCTCAGATGCCCAAGAAAATGACAAAAACAAAAACGAAGAAAATCCCGGAATAAACATTGCAAAAAGGAGACAAAAAGCAAGAAGAGAGAAAGTACCCTAGCAAAGAAGAAAATGAAGAAAATATTGAAACCCCAAATTGCAAAAGTAGCTTTCCAATCAGTACCAAAATAAAGTAGGAAGAAAGGAAGGGAATTGAAGAAAACCCATTTGCCAAAAAAGTGAGCTTTCGAATAAATACCAGGTTATAACCAAACAAACATCAAAAGGGAAAGGGAATTCAAGAAAATATGCAGAGAAAGGAAAGGAAAAACGAAGAAAAGATAGACGACTTACAACAAAGTGATTGTGTATCTTCAACCTAAGAACTCTCTACTCTCTCTTCATTAAAAATAAATAAATAAAACTAGATTAGCACTCAAATTCAAGAACCAAAGAAGAATGCAAATAGGGACTGGGTGGGGGATACAGTAATATATTGAACTGTATATTTTCATTCAAAAGGGTTTCTTCTTTTAGTCTCTGTATCATGCTACTCCACAGTAATCCACCATTTTTATAATGAACCAAATTTGAAAATCCCCCACCCCACCACGTCCGCCCACTTCTCCATGACCCGTGCCACTTCTGAGGGCCACACAACATATTTAGTTTATACAAATATAATCAACTTAAATTAATTATTATAAATTACTTTGAAATCCACTATATGATTTTTTTTTCTTTTGCATGAATGTTATTATATTGTGCGGAATTAGAATCTGAATTAGAAATTTGAATTTAGCGGTACTAAATTCTTAAAAACACAATTTATTGAATATTAAATAAATTATTTAAACGTATTAATTAGATTTTTAAGTACAAATACAAAAATTGATACAAGGCTGTAGCTCTGTCCTTGTTGAACACTCACCATATTTGATTATTGGCTAAATTATTATATATTCACTCAAATTTGACACTAACTTCTCAAATTAGCGAATAACTAGATATATATTACTATTTAACGGATGAGCTATATAGTAATCTAGCCTTAGTTATTTCTTAAAAAACTTTGAAGAAATTTGATATATGTACTTCTTGGTTTTTCTTGTGGCATAATATTATTTTATTAATATATTGTTTAAAAATAATAATTTTTTATTTCAAAATAATTTAATTTTTTAAATATTTTATTCCATGTTTTTCTAGCTGTAGAAAACTCACAACAAGCTAAAAATCACAACCTTTAATTAAAAAATATTTTCACAAAATGGAAAGGAAGAGAGAGTAAAAAAGGGAAGAGGTGTGACTAAAGGAAAGAGAGACTTGTCAAGTTCCCAGATTATGTAATACATATATTTTATTACTTGTTGGTGGTTTTGAATTACCAATAAATTAATAATCTATTTGGTCAAACTTTAAAATCAGTTTATTTTGAAAAGTATTTTTTTTCAAAAGTACTTTTATTAAGAAGCAATTTGCGTTTGATCATTAAATGCAAAAATATTTTTTGATTAACAATTTAATATTTGGGCTGCTTTTAAAAATTATTTTTAAGTTAATTTTTTTAAAAGTGTAGTTTCTGCTACTCACAAAAAAATATTTATTTTTCTCTTACAAACTTGGTTAAACACCTCATTTTTTTAAAATAAGCACTTTTGCCTTTTCAAAAGCTTACTAAACAAGCTATAAGTTGGGTACTCCGGTCTGCTTTAAATTATCTATCATAATTTTAAAAATAATTATTTAAATTATATATTATTTTAAAAATTTTCAAATAAAATTAAAATACCAAAAAAAATATTTTATTTTTTTTGTTTTTTTAAAAAATTAAAGATTATAAATATCTTAATAAAAATAAATAATAAAAAAATTATATTTTAAAATATAAATAAGAGTAAAATAATTTTAAAAAATTTAATTAATATTTTTTTAAGAAACATGTAAAAGAAAAGCAAATAATTTGAGAAGAGGGTAGTAATAATTGTCATTTGTCAGTTACAATATCCATGATTAATGCAACTCAGCTTTAATATTAGTTTCATTAATTTAGTGATCATGGTGTATGTATGTGTGTGTGTGTATTATATATATATTATATGTATATACATACTTGTACCACTATATACAAATTATATACAGAAATGTTTGCCTTTAATTTCATGTTTTAATAGATTTTATGCATTTATTATAAAGCCTAAAATGGAATTAACAATATGAAATATCAAGAAATTAATAGAAAGCTTCTATGGTGCCTCGTCAGTTTTGTTATATCAGTAGCTAATCATAACCGGGTGAAATTTTCACGGACGTTATGATTGTTTTGATAGCTCCTCTATTTATCGAGAGCTAATATTTGGTTAAGATAATATTCAGACGGTTCAATAAAATTAGTGGTATCTTATGATTATTTTGCTAGCTCCTTCATTTATCGAGAGGTAATATTTGCTGCTAATATTCATACGGCTCACTGCACTAGTGATATAAATCTTTCACTAATTTGGGGCGGGACGATTTTCAAGCATGTACAAGGGAGGAGTGTCTGTTGCATGGGATGACGCTGACCAGAACTATAATCCCATTTTGATTAGAATTTGAAAACCTAGTTTTTGGGGAGGACTTATTAAAATGCCAAAAAATTGGGAAACAAACAAGAGGATTCAAGAGGTGGAGATCTCGACCTCCATAACTAGGAGCTCTCGCGAGGATATCAAGAAAACGATGTAGCCCCGCAGTCGAGAACAATCGGGACGATAGCTTGGTGCTTAGGTAGGCTATGATTTACTCACTTTTGCGTTTAGACTTTTGTTAGCTAAACATATATGTGCGTATGATTTATATGCTTTCGATAATGTAGATTGGTATCTTTAACCATGTATTGTCTGTTAAATCGAATTCAGAACATCTAAGAACAAGCCGATTAGAAGAGGAGTAATGAAAGTCATAATGAGGTAAATCCCTAAGGAGATATTTCAACTAATAAATGTCTGTGTTTTAGGATATGCGTTGAATCAAACATTATTGAGTAGATTATTTTTCTTCGTGTCATTGTCGAATACTCCCAGTATAAATTATGAGCCTTTCTTTTGAATTTAAACCTTGGACGGATAATCACGTAGACTCTGTGTAGGAGATGCAAATAATGGGCTAGTTAATAAGTTATAACCATGTTTGAGCGTGAGTTGAAGTGAGTGATGTACGATAGTAATCTCCTACGTAATGATTTGAATGTGCTGTGATTGGTATCGTATTTTCTGGATTGATATTGTGGTTCGATTAATGGTGACACTCGTAGCTAGTTTGATAGTTGAAGTAAGCTTGATATGATGTTGCTTTGTTATGATAGGTATAAAGAAACAAACGCCGAAGAAAACCGGAATAAAGATTGATCGCAAGACGGGCTAACAAGATCTGGCAATGACAAAGGATGTAGTTGTAGCGGAGCCCAAACCAATGAGCGATCCGAGTTAAAAGTCCTATAACATGCTAAAATAACTGTTATTATTATTGTTTGAACACGAGGTTAATTTAAATTCATCTGATTGTACTTGTTGTGGTAAATGTGTAATTTGTTGGGGGGTGAATTGACATCAAATGAATGTGTAAAATGAGATAACGGATAATACAAAAGGAAATTATTGATATGATGGCAGAGCAGGCAGGACGAAGGTAAGGAACTCAGACGAACAGGTTACTACAGTCAGATTTCGAATAAGGATTAGATACATGAGTGGCTCGTGCCCGAGGTGAGCATCCGGGCGAGCGGTATGAGCGAGTACAATGTACATGGTGGCTAAAGGACCATGCGGCCGGTGGTCATGAGTACACGCATTGTGTATGATGAATGCTCTATAGCTGGGTGTTCAGTACATGGATATCTAGAGTCCCCTGCAGGTCATGACTGGAAGGGCAAACATAAGACCTTTTGGCATGTGTGTACAAAGGATATGATGGAGGCGCAGTTCACATATCTAATGGTATGATTATGAGATAGAGATTATACGGTGGCGGGTTTTATATACAAATGGTTGTAGATATAGAAAGGTACTAGATATACAAGTATGATACTGGATATACCTTGAGCATGAATCGGGTTTGAGGTGAGAAACAAGTGTGGAATACCATATATGGCTATCCAGTTCGGTATGGAATCTTATGACATTTCATGGTATAGTCAAGTATATCAATGTACTTTACTGTTGGGGAAATTGGACTCCCTGTATATTGTTTTAATGATTTTTGTGTGTGCTTGAGTTAGTTAATCCGTAATTGTCTTTAATTGTCTTGTTTTAAATTGATTTGGTGGGTTGGTGGATGATAGCATGATGGGTTTGAACAAAAGATAGTGCCAGACGCGAGATAGCAAGTAGATTTATTATTTGATGTACTATACTAAGGAGGGTTGGAAAATTCTATATATAGATAATTAAATAGGTTAATAAATGGTAGAAACAAATCTGGTTAGTCCTAGTGAAATGGTCAGGGAGATAATGACGCTACTGATTTTTGTAGCAGGAATAGACGAAATTGGGTCAGTGAAAATCGAGTACGATCGGTCGGGTAATATCGGGCCGCTAGCTGGCATATAGCCGCTGTAGCGGACTCGCCGTGGCAATCCAAGTATTCCATGCAGCGGAAGTGGAAGGGAGACAGAGTGAAGGACTTTAATAATGAATAGGTTCGTAAAGTATTGCAGAACTTCTAATGAAGTTTAAGAACGGGATATAAAGTTACACCTAGTATGAGGTTTGGGAGTGAGATAATTGTTATATTTATTGACATTAATTGTATATTAATTATTATGTTGTTGTGTTAACTAACTCTAGTCAGCCGATGATGTCTACCAGTACGTGTGGTGTACTGATATTACCTTGCTACACCTTTTTGGTGTAGGTTGTGGTAGGCTGGAAGTTCCTTGATTGACGTGGGAGTACTTAAAGGTGACCAAATTTTCTTGCTGTTCTTCCTTCCGTATTCTAAGCTAGGTCATTCAATTTTGTCAAACATTTCAAATAGAGCTCTTGCACCTGTTTATACTAGATTGTAGGAGAGTCAGGTTTGGAGAATCTTGTAATTTTATTTTGTTTAAGGTTTTTATCAGTTGATAAGAAGTAATGGAAATATTTTGAAATTGCTTTCTTGTATATTAATAGAAATGTTGTATGAGTAGAGTCGATGTAGGTGCCCATATGGCCTATGCATTTGGGCTCGTGACAAAATGACGTAGCAATGTATTTTTGATAATTTTTAAAGCTTGTCAAAAATAAATAATTTAAGCTTTCCATTTTATTTTTATTAGGAAACTTTTATAGTATCATTAACGTTATGAAATGTTTATTAAACCACAAGTTTTATAACTATTTACATTTAAACATTTAATTGAACATTTAAATGGAAAGATTCAAGACTAAACATTTTAAAAACATTCAAGACTTTTTATCTAATTGAATATATTGGGTGGAATATATTATTTTACTTCTATAATATTTTCTTAATACTAATTTAGAAAATAAAACAAACCATTAATATTAGAGTGACTAATTATGCTATTTTTTCTCTCTCTAGATTTTCATCATTTAGCGATTTTAATTTTTTATCACTAAATAGAAAATTTGAGAAAAAAAATACATTTCAAATTGATCAAATCTGTTTTAAAGACTTCATTTTCTTTTATTAAAATATTTTTATTTTTGCTATAAAATAACTAAAAAAATTGAAAGAGAAAATAATCCATATAACCTACTTACTCCGTTTGTTCTTCTTTATTTTGAAAACATTTTTTAGTCTGTTAAAAACATAATTTTCTAAATTTGAAAAATTTACATAATTTAAGCCTTCATTTTATTCTTAATAAGGAATTTCCATACTAACATAAATATTATACTGTAGAAAAAATATTATAATATATTTATAATCATCATTTTAAAAAATATTGATTTCTTTATTAAAATTTAGTATGGTATTTATACTTTTGAATTGCCTCTAAATTTTCATCAACCATCTCAGAAAACAGGAAAAATTCAAACGAAGAACACATGAGGAAGCACACATCATTTCCTTATTTTGATTGAAATAATGAATGAATTTTAAGTTGTTGTTTTTTTCTTTTAATAAATTTTTTTCTCAGAAAAAGTTCTTCAATAAATAAATAAATAAATTTTAACACTTACGGTTACTTCACGCTACTCAAAGTCGCAAAAAAAAAAAATGCTAGAAGGTAGTAATGATAGTTGAAAGATTACAATGTATATTTATACTGTAAATTATTTTTTCATGTATATATAATGATTCAAATAAATATTAAATTCTCTTTAACTTTTTTTGTGTATTTATTTTTTTATTATTTTGAATTTAGTGTGGAAAATATAATTTATAATGGCCAAATTAATTGTAAATCTGAAAAGACTTGTGTGGACGAAAACTATTTAAGTTAACTCCAGGTGGATTAGGAAGTTATTAATTAATAGAAAGAAAGACCAAAAAGAAAAAGATCCCTAATATTAGGATTAAATAATTATCTCTTCTTTTTAACAATTATATAAACATCTAGAAAACAAAAAGAAACCAGTTTGACAGTCAAATGGAAGATTCTCTTCTTAGATTATATTTATCAAATAAAAATCAACTAAATTCAAATTTATGAAATTAAATAAATCATGTTTTATAAACACAAATTTTTAAAGTGAAATTAAATATTATTAATATAATTTTTGAAATTTAAATTTAAAACCTTGTTAAAAATTCTCTCTTGGTCAGATCCAATACGGTAATAAATTTGAGGGGCTACCTTATCGTCTCCTTGGCTTATTAGTAATATTATATAGCAGTCGCCTACTTTTAATTTATTCATTTTTTTCATAAAAATAATTTTTTATCTAATATATTTAAAATCATAAGATTAAATGGTATTTTGATATGTTCAATATATCTTTAATTTAAGATCACAAAATTCAGAAGTCATTTTTATTTTTTAAACTCCACAAATTAAAATCGCATTTAACAAATTAAAATGGGAGAGAACATATTTTAACGGTATTATAATGAAAAAGGGTCAAATTTACCTCTTTACTTTAGTTTAATAGCTAATTTTACCCCCTGTCATACTATGAGACTATATTTGCCCCCATCGCCAATAAACTATTCACTTCTAACCCAATTTAATGGAAATCCTCAAATCACAATAAATTATCCGTTTTTAAAAATAAAATCTATAAACTCATAATCTAACTCGCCCGCCTCGACTCCAGCTTGACCAAAATGGAGGTAAAGTGAATAGTTTGATGACGGCTGGGGCAAATATAGCCTCATAGTATGACATTGAGTAAAATTAGCTGAAACTAAGCAGAGGAGCAAATTTGACCCTTTTCCCTATTATAATTGTTGTTTTATCTGCTTTTAATCTTGCAATGTTGCTATCATATATTTCTTGCAATTTTCTTTCGATCATACGTTTTTTGAATCAAGAGACTATCATCGAAATAACTTCTCCACTTTATAAAGGCGGGAATACACATGCGTATATTTTATTATTTTCGAACTCACTTATGAGATCACACTAAATATGTTTTATTATAATAAATACCAAAAATAATTTATTAAAAAAATATATTAATTGTCATTTTCAGATATGGTGAGCTCAATTTGACTGGCTGCCTGGTGATCTTCCGAAAAGCCTATTTGTGTACGTACCAATTGATTGGTTGGCTAACTTTGTAGGGTTTTCTTAAGAAGTTATATTATTATTTATGTATATCCTTCTAAATCTTTGTTTTACGTGTTGAAAAGACCTTTAAATTAACATTAAGTCATAACTCTTTCATTGGTTTGGTTGGTAACCCTCCTATATTAAGTTATAGCTCTTTCATTGGTTTGGTTGGTAACCCTCCTATATTAAGTCATAGCTCTTTCATTGATTTGGTTGGTAACCCTTCTATATCTCAAGCACAAGATCATGCTTCTCCTTTTCAAGAAGAAGGGGAAGAAAGCACGATGAAAATTGAACTTACACTTATTAGGTGAAAGACTCTTTAACTTATAGTACACAATTATAAGTATTGGTGAGAAAACACTAAAATCATCTCTTGAGCAATTTAAACTCACACTTATTGTGTGAAAACTCTCAACTTATAATATAAGATTATAAATATTGGTGAGAAAACAGTTCAAAATCACCTTCTTGAGCAATTTCTGGTATCAGTTCTACCTTACACTAACGAATTCAGTGTAATACTATGCTAGGTACGAGAATGATGTATATGCGCTTATCCCTATATATTCTATGTAGGTAGAGAGAATATTTTCAAAGACCTCGGCTCAAGTAAGTATAACAAACAGTACGAAAATAAAATACAACAATGAAGAAGCCACGTAGAAAACAATAGAGAAAGAAACAGTAGCATGCAAATGCTATCATATAATAATAACAATACCAATATAAAAAAAGGACAATACTCGACTATCTACTAATTTTCTACCTAATCCCCACCTCCACATCATCCTATCTAGATCAGTCATATCCTCGATAAGCTGCAAATTTATCAAATTATACTAATCACCTCCTTCAATACTGATATCAGTTGTTACTTTTTTTTATAAAATTCGATCTAACTTTATTGGCCATTCAAATTAAGGTTCCAAGATATAGAACTAATTGTCTTTGAATCAAATTAGTAAATCAATATCTGGATTCAACTATGTTTCTACGTTTAGAGAAAGAGTTAAAATAATACTAAGAGAAAAACACAAGAAATTGTCAATTTCACAAATAAATAAAAAATACTAAAAACGAAAGGAGAGTGTTTCTTTTTTCTTCAAATATCTGAGGTCAGCTTTTTGCAAATTAGGTATGTTTGACCAACTAGTTTAGATTTGCATAGGCGATCTTCATTTTGGTCCTTTTTAGTATTAATATTCAAATTTAATTTATCGTAACTCCATCTATAGGCTAAACAATTCCGCAAACTAATGTTAGCTTCATCGTCTACGGTTACTTGTTCATTATATCAAAAATAGATATTTTTTATTTATTAGGATAAGATTTGAAAATATAAAATTAAAAGATAATTTATCACTTAGTTTTTAATTTACCCTTGTTATTAATTTATAATTATTCTTTAAAGCATTGAATTTATTATGGTTAAAGAACGATTTATTGGTGAATACACCGTAAATTACAGTTGAAAATAAAAATGAACAAAATGAAACAACAACAAAAAAGAAGGTAAGACGAGGATGTTTCGCTCTCTTTAAGGAGATCCAAGTCCACCGCAGTGTACTCTTCACCGATCCAACAGTAATACTCTTGACCTGTCTCCTCCAGGATACAACAACCCAATAACATCGTATGACTCAAACCATCTCCGGATTAGCTGAAGAGTCCAAACCCACCAAGAACACTTTTCTTCAACATAAAATTACTCTCTTTTATAGTGAATTAGTTGAAGACTAATAATATTTTTATTTGTCTCAACTCTCTCTCTTCACTATACTAACCTCAAAATATACTATAATATTTTTTCACACTTATCATCTTTCTCTCTCTACTTTTACATTTTATAACACAAGAAAGAAGGGACATCCTTATATAGGTTTATGATTTTATCCACAAGTAAATATCAAGAATATGGATAGATATTAATTTGAGGTGTAGTGGGGGCAATTAGTAGGAGATTATGGCATTAGAGGTTACATAAGTTACACAAAAATAATGACTATTTTCTCCACTTTATGGCCACTAATATGCCAAGATATAATACACTTTAATATTATAATTTTATATATTAAAATGCACATAAACTCAATATGATATAGTAAAATTATCATTTTATTTATTACTCATTAAGAAATGTGTCAAATCACATTTGACAAGTATAAATGAATGAATGAAGGAGTACTAAAATAAAAGGAAAAAAAAAAAACAAATATGATCCTAATATTTGAAGAATATTAAGCAACTTGAAGCATATCCTTGAGCAATATCGAACATGAAAACATAGGAAAATATTTTTCTCCATATCGAACACACCCTTCATCTTCACTACTAGAAAATATGGAATTAACTATGAAATTTATCGATAATTCTTAGCTAATTCATCAAGCAAAAAACTCCTAACTAGTTTAATTTTTTTATAATCCATCACATCTATAGCTAAGTGGAATTAACATGAATTTTGTTGTTTAGCTACAAAATTTTATCCGCCGCTAATTCCTGTTTTTCAGTAATGTTTTCTTCAATTTTATATTCACGTAGGTAACATAAATATGAAATTGAACATAGTAAATAGAAATAATTAAAAATACTTATAATATAATTATTCAAATAATTAATCAAGCGTATATAAATTTTTACTTTTTTTAAATTAAGCTCATTTTATATCATTTTCTTTTTTGAGAAAACTCAATCTCGATTGAGTAATTTTCTGCAAATATTTTCATCTTACTAACTAAAACCAGAAGTCTTAATTCCCTACTCACATCAAGAAAGAGAGCATTGAAATGTTTTGAAGTGGATAATGAGATATCTTTATATTTCTTTAATTTAAGTTTTGTAGTTCGGTACACGAAAGACTATTCTTTGTTGTTATATTGATTCAAATATGACAGGTAATATTGATAATCACAAGTCTACTTTAGCATACTTGATTACTTTTGTAGGAGGGTTGTGCCTTGGTAATCTAAGTTGCAAAAAGTATTGCCTATCAACTACAGAAGTTGAGCTTATTTTCACTGTTGAAGCTTGTAAAGAGGTTCTCTAAATTAAAGAAGAGATTCTTGGAAAAATTTGATTTTGCTCAAAAGAGGTATATACTTATTATGACAATTTCGTAGTGTTATTCATCCGGGAAAAATTCTCATTTCATGGTAGATCTAAACATATTGATGTCAGATTCTATTGATATGAAATGTGTTGATTCTAAGCTGCTTGAACTTGCAAAGATTCACACAGATTACAATATTTTCAGCTATGTTCACTAAATCTTTGCCAAGAGAAAAGTTTGAATGAAGAATGCTGCTTGATCACTGATGACAATCTCCTCCCCGTGGCCGGAGGGAGGAGAATTATTGGGATTTTGAATTTTTCTTCCTTATAAACATTACCAATATATAGTCGACCAACTCAGTTTACAAAATATAGTAAAAAAATTAAAACATATACCATTTACATCGATTTCCAGTGTGCATGTATATTATATGTATATTTATTATAAGTACGTACACCTATACATTGTATACATATTTTTAAAAATAGATCTCTAAAAATATTAGCTAGCACTGTAAATTAAAGATCATGTCCATTTGTCATAAAATGTAATTATATTGATAGAATGATCAATGAGAATCAGAAAGAAGACTTGAAGAAAGATTGAAGAAGAAGAAGAAGAATAAAGAACAAGAATAGAAAGGGAGCTTAAATCAGAGAGAAAGAATTAGAATATTGTATTTAAAACTTGTGTTTAATTGTGTATACAAAATGAGTATTTATAAACATCATCAAGTTGATGATATGTATCTAAATCATCAATACTCATGGATGTCGCCGAACTAACTAACTTACCGATTAGTTAACTAACTAACTACTGCAAATTTAACTAACTCTAACTGATCCACTTTATCACCATCATTAACACTTAAGCTAGGTAGTAAAAGATGTTTTGAACTCCAAGTTTGGAACTAAGAAGGTGATGTTGATTTTAGTTAATCCTTTAGTTAGCAATTGGCTTACGCTCTGGGTAGAAATATACTTGGTGCAAATCAACTTGTACTATCTTTTTCCTTATGAAATGACAACCAACCTCAATGTGTTTTGTACACCATGATACATTGGGTTGGCTGCTAACTGAATTGTCGTCTTGCTGCTAGTAAAAATGTTTACTGGTAGATTAACTTCAACACCTAGATCTTTCATAAGTCCCAATATCCATAATTTAGTAATAGTGAGAAGTCATGCTTCTATACTCTAATTCATTGACTTCTAAAATAGTAGTCTGTTTCTTTGATTTCCAAGTAATCAGTGAGTTTCCCAATTTGATCAAATAGCCTAAAACAGATTTCCTTGAGTGAGGGTATTGTTCCCAATCAGCATCACGAAATGCGGTGATTGTGTTATCTGCAGTTTGATAACAGAATTCCTCACTTGATTGATTTCATGCATCTTATGATCCTTAGAGCAGCTTCCACGTGAGATTTTTGGTTCTGAGAAACTGAATCAAAGTCTACATTTCAAACGAGATATCAGGTCCGGTCATAGTCAGATACAATAGTTTTCCTATTAACCTTTGGTATATTCCTGATCACTTGTGGATTATTCTTTGTTGTCTCGATTGATATAGTCATCATACTGTTTTGTAGTTAACTTATTGTTGATGTCAATTGGAGTAGCAGTTTCTTTGCACCACCACTACCTATCTCAGATATGAGAAGCAATGCATACTTTCTTGATGCATTAGAATTCCTTTATCTCGATCTTGCAAATTCTATTCCTATAAAGTATTCAAGCTCACCTAAATCCTTCATCTTAAAAGTATGACTTAGTTTGTCTTTGGTCTGCTCAATAAGATGAAGGTCACTTCTCGTGGTTAGCATATCATCCATATATTTAAACACTAAAATAGATCCTGATGGTGTATGCTTAGTATACAAGGAGTGATCATGCTCACTTTGTTTAAAACTAAAGCTCAATAGTTCCTCAAATAGTTTTGCATTCCACTGTCTAGGTGCTTGTTTTAATCCATAAAGTCGGATTTGATGAGTCCACAACTTTCTTCTCCCCTGATACATAAATCCCTGAGGTAATTCCATATAGATTTCATCATGCAATCTCCTCAAGAAAGCACGAATACATCTATTTGGTGAATATGTCATCTTCTTTGTGCAAAGAATACAATGCACCTAATAGTTTTCTATCTTTACAACTCGACTAAATGTTTCTTGGTAATCAATTTCCTCTTGACTAGCAACTCCTTGGCTACTAGTCTAGCCTTAAAATTTTCAACTTCACCTGAAAATTTGCACTTGACTTTAAATATCCATTTACGTACTCACAGGATTTACCTTTCCTGCAAGGTGCCACCTAAGTGTGGTTGTCTGCGTTGCCTTAATTTTTGCTTGCATAGCTTCTTTCCATCTAGGATCAGTCACTTCTTCTTATATGATTGAGGTTCAAGATTAGACATCTTTGTCAAATACGCCTGGTATGAAGGAGATAGTTTATCAGATATATACTTGGCAATAGCATATGGTTCCTCATGAGTAGTTAAGGATACAAAGTCCTTCATCCATAAAGGTGGTCCTGCACATCTTCCTAACCTCCCCAGTAGCCACATCAATGCTGGGTGGTACGAAGTGATCACATCACTACCATTATGCTCATCTGTCACTGATGACATAGCTATAAATGTGGTTGGGGCATCTGTGGTTGCTACCAAAGGTCTCAGAACACCGACGATGGTACTTGAGGCCGTTCGTGCACATAATTTGTGATTGAATATAGAAATAGAGTCTTGTGATTGTGTTCTTGAATGAAAACACATCCTCTTGGAATGTGAAATCTCTGTTAATAAAGAAAGCATGATTAGTCATATCATATAGCAGATAACCCTTTTGTGTTTCAACATATCCCACAGAACACATATGTAATAGTTCTAGATTTTAACTTGTCTGATTCATGTACTTTCTTAGAAAAGCATAAACAACCTATAACTCTTAATTGATGCAAAGAAGGCTTCCTGCTATGCAATATTTCATAAGGTGATTTGTTTCCAACTATCAAACTTGGTAACCTGTTAATTATATACAAGAAACAGTTTGTATACGTATTCCCAAAATTTTTAAAGGTATACTTCCTTAGAATCTAATAACCCTTGTTATCTCTAGAATATGTATGTGTTTTCTCTCAACCACCCTATTTTATTGAGGTGTATAGGCACAAGATTTTTGATGTATTATTCCTAAAATGGTAAACAATCAAACTGAGTTCTGATATACATGAAAAAGTTCTTTAAAATAGTATACACATTTGACTTAAGTCTTAGTAGAAAAGTCCAACTCATTCTTGTGTAATCATCTACAACAAATGTAAAATACTTATATCCATTAAAAGTAGCCATTTTATAAGAACCTCAAACATTGATGTGTAATAAATCAAAAGCATTTAATCATTACTATGCTTATAGGAAAAAGACAATCTTGCTTGTTTGCACATGGACAGATTGTGCAATTTATCTACAACACGTAATATCAACCAATCTTATAGGTAATAGTTTCTTAAGAACCTAACTAGAAACATGTTCTGATCTCTTATGCCATATATGTATCTAGCTTTAGAACATGTAATATCAGGAATAGAGCATTTAGCTATTAGAACTACTTCTTCTTTGTCTATATTATTTTTTATTATGTATAGCCTATCATATTCTTTACCAATCATCTTCACCTTCCACTCAAGAGTTTCGAAATAAATAGAAGTCAGGATAGAAAGAAGCTAAATAATTCAATTCCTTGTTAGTTTTGAACAGACAGTAAGTTGAATTTAAATTGTGGAATATGAAAACATTTGTGATTATGTTCTTTTTAACCAAAGTGCTAGATCCTATGTGAGTTACTACTGATATATCACCATTTGGAAGATGTGCTTTCTTTGGATTCTCAATGTTGTGTATAGAATGAGCGTCCGATAAGCTCAAATCTGCTACTATGTGATTTGTAGCTCCTGTGTCTACTATCCACTCTTGCTTACCTTTATGAACAAACAATGCAATATTCATACCTCGCCATATTGGTCATGTTTTCCTCCAAGATTTAACAATTGAAGTATCCGTTATACTGATCCTTGGTCAAGGTGCATGCTTCTATTTGAGAATTTTGAGAAGTTGAACCTTGTCTAACAAGACACCTCGAGTTCTTATCAGCATGAGATCCATAGTTCGATCAAAGATAAGATCCATAGTTCCGAGATTGCATATAACCATGTGAGAATCCTTTGTGACTTAGATGCTCTTAATCGCAGCCTCATTGATCCAAAATCAGCATTCTCAGCAA
Organism: Datura stramonium; assembly: GCA_018107945.1. NCBI lineage: Eukaryota > Viridiplantae > Streptophyta > Magnoliopsida > Solanales > Solanaceae > Datura > Datura stramonium. The sequence goes on from JACEIK010011334.1 coordinate 26,486, forward strand.
TTACATTGTGAGCAGAAGTACTACCTCCTCTTTTCTTAAACTTGAAATCCTGTGGATATCCTATAATCTTGAAATAATTTTCCTTTATGTAACCTTTGATCTTACAGAAGTCACAAAACAGATTATAATTTTTCTTGAACCTTTGATTTCTATCTAACCTTGAGTACATTACAGCCTCAAAGGAATCCTGGAGCATTTGCAGGACCTGCTCCTAGAACTCCTGCAGGATTTACTGCCTTCTCTGACTTTTATCACTGAGTATCCTTGAGTGTTTGATTGATAGTAGGGATTGGATTCATCATTAAGATCCGACTTCGACTTGAATATATGATTCATTTGGTCTACAAGAAACTCGAAATAGCTTCAATTTCTGAAGGTGCAGAACAAAATCCCTAGACTTGTCACAAGAATAGGTTGGTGGCCGAATCAAGGTCTCAAATTCTTCCCACAACCCTTAAAGCCTTGAATAATATGTAGACACCGAACTTATGCCTTGACTTAGAGTTGCAATTTTCTTATGCAGATTAAATTTTCTTGAACTATTCATCTTGTTAAATATTTCAAACAGATAATCCCAAATAACTTGGGCTTGAGGCATATATTATACTACAAAGAAATCCCTTAGAAACAGAGTTCATGAGCCATGAGAGAACTATAGCATTAACTCTTTCCCAATGTCCTTCCAATCCAGGAAATAATTCTTTAGAACATGTACCATCCACCATCTCTGCAATTTGTTTTTACCTAGCAAGCAAGGTAATTCATGGATCTAAACCATAATGAGAAATTTTCATCCCAGTTAATTGAAATGACATGATCTGGATTTCCACTTACATCCGAGGCATGCAAGAATAGTGGATGATTGTGGCCTAATTCCGTGTGTGTTGACATTTTCAGATTGTTGAGAATGAGAACCAATAGTTTCACCATCGATAGCCATGTTTAACTCTCAAGAACTTGCTGAGAATTTTAACCTTGATACGTCTGTAGAAGTGAATAGAATCGAACTTGCAATTAAGCTAGAATTATTAGCTTGCAAAGCTCTAATACCATGTCATAAAATGTAATCTTGATATTGATAGAATAATCAATGAGAATCGTAAAGAAGACTTGAAAAAGATTAAAGAAGTAAGAATGAAGAACGATAAAAGTAAGAGGGAGCGAGGGTGAGAGAGAAATACTCAGGAATATTGTATTGAAACTTAGGTTCAATTGTGTATACAAAATAAGTATTTATAGACATCATCAAGACTTATGGATGTCATCTAACTAACTAACTTACTGATTAGTTAACTAACTAACTACTGCAAATTTAACTAACTCTAACTAACTAATTCTCTTTATCACCATCATTAACACCATTCGACCATCTATGATAATTTTTAGCCCAACTATCCTCTTCTTTTTATCTTGAGATATGTTTATAATGAAGATAATTATATAATTTACTTAGCTAAACCTCTTCATGCATTCTTTTATCTTGAGATATGTTCTCTTGATGTAAAAAGTTATACAACGTGTTGTTACTATTGGAGGACAGTGTCAAAATAGAAGTAACACATTTAACCAACATTCAGTTAATATCCTAACACAAACCTGAAATATTGTGAATATATTGTTTAACATAGTAATACACTAGTACCTATGTATAGTTATACAGTAGATACATTACTTATACATTATATATAATATATACGTAATTTACAAGGAGTGGAATATAATATATACATCATGGTACAATATTTTAAAAATGAAATCCATGGTAGTTTGGTAAAGAAGTTTAAAATAACATTGAAAGAAATTTGACTTCATGAATCTCAATGTGAATATATATTTTGGGCGAACTTTTTTGATTTTCTACAATTATTTTGGTGCAATCTTATTTTTATTGTTCCTCTTGGATTGACACTTGTTATGTGGCCAATTTCGAGAACTTTTGTAGCTCTTGTTGATTGATTTATTTGATTTTTGAGGGTCGTAGATCCCGTAGTTTTTACTTTTTATATTAAAATATTTTTATCGTAAATTAATTATTTTTGTCTTGTCATATTTTTTGTTGATTAATATATACTTGCTGTCTAGATAAGTTTGAAGTTTTTATATTTGAGATTTTCTCTGATTCAAATAGTTGGAAAAATTTAGATGTGAGTATTTGTTTTCATTTCTATTGCTACCTTTGTCATGCATTGGGTTAGAGTTTGTTTCCCCCAAACGCATATGCACAATTTTTCAGAGTCAAATTGATAAGAATCGGGTTATTTGAAAAAATAAAAAATAATACAAAAGTTAAAATACGAAGATTGCATACAGAATTTTAAGATATGGAAATTCGAAAATAAATTTTAAATTTCAAAATTAAGTGTTAAAACTCTGATTGATTTTAGTATTAAAAATTAACGGATTGAAACTAATTATATTACTAATAGAGCTAATTTAGTAACTTAGATCAAAAGTGATCTAGACCTATTTTCAAAAAAGTTAGAGACAATAATTAGTATTATCTTCTTTAATTAACTTTAATAGAAACCAAAGACATCAAGTTAAGAATTAATTTTACCTCCTAAAGAATGTTTCTTATAAGGTTGCAATATAAAACTATTGTCAAGACATTACAAAAAGATGTAAAAGAAGAGAAACCTCTTAAATAATATTAACAATAATACTCTTCTAAAGAAAATAACAAAAATTCGTCCCTAAATATAGGAAAATCTATTCCAAATAATATGAGATTCGAATCTTGTTTTATGGAAATAATAAAATCTAAGTACGCTCAAACCCGTTATAATGTCGTATTTATCTCAAAATTTATGGCTGCTATAGTAGGTGTTATTATATATGTATACTGATATTTTGCATTCAGATCTTATTTAGCTGTTATAAATAAAAGTACGCTAAAAGTTTAGTTTAATGATTTTGTGTACCAAGAAGAAAGAATGTATTTGTTAACCAAATTTTTAATTAAAAAAAACTCGAAAGAGTATGAATGTAAAAGAAGGCAAATATCAATAGCCTTTTCTTGTGAAATTACGATCATAACTAGTTGACACTATTTTAATATAATTTTTTAAAACACAAATTAAATGAATGAAAATTATATATTCCATTCGTCTCAAATTATTTTGTAAAACTTTAAAAAATCAAAATTAACTAATTAATAATTTTTTATAAAATATTATTGCATAATATTTGAATATGACTATTATAAAGGACAATTTTATAAAGAGTGTATCATTATACTAAATGCTTGCCGTTATAGGTAGAATGTATCATAAATAAAGTAAAACATATGACATGAAAAATCGATTCCGAAAAATTAAACTGTTATAATGAAATACTATTATAAATAAATGATAATTATAATTAAATTTAATTATAAAAACTTTAAATTTAAAAATTATAAAAATTATATCCAAAATTCTTCCCCAACAAAAAAGGAAATAAATTTCACCAACAATCATATTAATTCCAAACTTAAATTTAATTGGCGTGACTCAAGCCCTTTGGGCAGAACAAGCTCCCAGCCCCATGTGAGCTTAATTTTAAGTAGTTGTGCTGGGCTCCTCTTGGACTCTTCTTTGAGATTTTACGTGGGTTTCAATCTTTTTTCTTTGAGTTTGAACTTAGGTCATAAAGTGTGTAAAGTTCATTTTTAAATATTTTTATTTTTTAAAAAATTAGAAAATTTAATTAATTTTTAATTTTTAAAATTTTAGCATCTTTTTTAATTTTTTTTTTTACTTTAAGTAACAAAAAAAATGATTCTTAACCAAAAAAAAAAAAAAGAAAATCGCACAATATAAGTTTTTCTGATAATAAGTTATGCCTTATGTCATAAGATCACATAAGTTATGTCTCTATGATATAAGTTCAGTAGCATAAACTTGTGCCTAGGGGGTAGGAAGTACAACAACATGAACTTGTGTTTGGGGATAAAAGCTAGGGCTAAAGATGAACTCAAAGTGAGGGCTAGGGAGGGCGTAAGTTCACCAACATGAACTTGTATCTTCTAGGATTAATATGCCTGGCGAATTTATTCTTTAATATTAAAGGATAAAAGTATGTCTTACGAAATTAAATAACACTTAATTTTATGATTTCGTATAAATATTCTCTAAGAAGATTTGCCTACGAAATTAAGTCATAATTAAAGATATTTTGGATATAAAATTTTTATTAAATGAGCTAGGGATAAAAAATTAAAGACCACCAATTTCAGGAGGAATTGACATATATGTACAAGTGTTAAATATAATTGACATTTTTATAACCCGATAAATATTAGCAAAACACTAACTTCCATAACTATTGGCAAATTATAGCCAAAAGATAGTAAAAAGGCACTTCAATAGTAAAAAGTTGTATTACAACTTTTCAGGCCATAATTTAGGATTTAAGATTTCAATACCTAATTTAAATTGTATACGTAAAATTTTAATCAGAACTTTTTAACTCCTTGAAAAAGAGTTGCGTAGATATACACAAAAAATAATTTTTCTATATTTTTAACTTTAATTATAATTGCAAAAAATCTTGCATCATGAATAAATACATATGTATACATGAAAAAAATGCACATATAATTAATATATGTATTTAGATGATGTATATTGTTATAATTTGATCCTAAATATATTGTTTGTGTTAGAGAATGTATACATAACGTGTGTTGTGTATATATATATATGTGTATATATATATATATATGTATTTAGTATACAGAAAATTATTGCGTATCTTATTCTAGTAATGTATATGCTCATAATTTAGCAATATGTATACATCGGATCAATAATACAATCATATATTTTTTAGTACACATAAAAATTAACAAGGTATTACGGCTTTTTTGGGCGATAATTTAGAATTTATGATTTCAACCTTAATTTAAATTGTATACATAAGAAATCTTAACCATATGTATACATAAAAATTTACGTACATATATATGAGAAAAAATGCACATATATTAATATATGTATTTAGTGATGTATATTGTTATAATTTGATTCTAAATATACATTATTTTTCATTTTAGGGTATGTATATATATGTGTGTTGTGTGTTAATTTTTAGTGTACATAAAAATTATTCCATATTTATCTATCATGAAGTCTCGGAGTTCTAATAGAGATATTTTAGGGAATAAGAAAGAAAGAAAATATTTCTAAGAGAGAGAAGAAGGAGAAAGAATATGAAAATACTTGTGCAATAAAGACACCTAAAAATATTGCTACTTTTACTCAACATTTTCAGATAATTATATTTTATCCCCAAAAAGTTTGCTAGTGCAATATTAAAAAAAGATAAAACAACTATCAATTTTCAATAAAAAATAAAAATCTTTTTGATTTTTAATATAAAACTGCTCCACTTTTTACTCAACTTCCGAGGATATTAAACCCATAATTTTTTACCCAATAATTATAAAAAAGTTATTATATGTCAATTAATTAAAAATGAGCTATTTTATGCCAATTTAAGAAGTAAATTAATATATCGTGTCAATTTTTTTAATTTAAGGGATAAAAATTAAAGACCATCTTAAAATAGGAATAGTCCATGCAAACACTTGAATGTGTGTAGTACATAGCTTATTTCTCATCATCATGTTTGAACTCATTTTTAAATTATTCTTTTACCAACATCTCCTTGATTTTCTATTAAAGTCTTTCAACGTTAATAAAGGCATGCCATCATAAATGTTATGAAAAAGGATCAAAACTACCCTTGAACTTTAGATTTGGTATAAAAATACCATCCGTTAACCTTTTCGCTCTAACATACCCCCGCTGCCAATCTATTGGTTCTGCAATGCCCTTAATTGCTGACGACAAATAATTAAATATTTCATTTATTACATGACACTCTCTAATTGATTTTTTTTTAAATTAAACTAATTTAACTAAAATCTATACAAACCCGATATTCGACCCACCTAATTCTGCCCGACCTATTCTATCTAACCCAAATAAAACACCTAGATGAGGAAAATTAACTGGGTATAATTGATCCGTCTTCTTCTTCCTCTTCCCTCTTACTCTATACGCATTTAGAACTCTATTGTAGGACTAATAGTCTCTTTCACACTGAAGAAACTGGATTCTAAGAGTAATATGCTGTCCATTCAAGTAAGAATTTGTTGTTATACTTTCAGTTAGGGTTAGGTTTTTATTCTTATTGTGTACTGTTTGTTGGATTCGATGTATATTGACTTTTTTATTTTTGCTTGGTATTTTATATGCTTGTTTTACTCATTTTGTAGTTGCATGTGGTCCATCGTACTATGTTTTGTCTCAAGTTAGGATTTTGATGATAGTTAGTGTTGGATTTTAGTATTGTCTTCTGAAATTATGATGGTTGGTGTTAGTTACGACTTTCATTCCATAGTTTTTTCTCTTTATTTCATATTTTTTCTGAACTTAGTAATACTATTCTCTTCATGCTTTTATCTGAAGTTAGGAGTAATATTCTATCCATTTCTGAAGATAGTTTTCTATTCGAATGAGGTCTCTTTTTGGTGCTTGAACCCATGTTTTTATCTATGTTTGCTGATATTTTGAAGCGTATAGTCCCTATCTCTTTATCTTTGTCTTCAAATAGATTGTCATTAAATATTAGTAGATTTCCTTCAATTTTTGTGTTTATTGCTTTCTGATGGGTCACTTTTCTTTCTTTTATGTTTGTCACTTTATTGAAGAATGATTTAGAGGGTGGACTTGGTGTTTAACTATTGGGGCAAGTGGGTTCTGATACCTCAAGTTGCTTATATTAAAAAATTGAATCATATATGGAAAGGGTATGATGTGGATTTGCTGTCCTATATAAACATTTGTTCAAAATACACTGAAAAGCTTGATTTTAAGGATGTGAAATAATTGCTAGTCATAGGGCCTTCAGGCAAGTATTATTTGGTTAAGGGTGATTCAGGTATTAGAACACTAGAATCTTCATTATCTAGTGAGTTTTCTGTGATTCAACTATCTGTTGTAGATGAGGATGAAGATACTGTTTCCGCTCCTAATATTAGTCAGTCAATGAACTTGTCTGTATGGCAGTAGATGTTGGAACTGATTGTGAGTCATGTGAGGAGGAGGAGGGTTATAATGAACCTTATCCTGGTGGTTACAATAGTGAAGAGTTGGAAGCAGTTAGGGAAGAAAAGAACAGAAAAATCAATTGAGAAGCTAGACAGGTTCTTAGGGTTGGAAAATCGTATGTGCTTTAAAGATCTTTAAGAAGCTAAAAGAGTTGTGAGCTTTTACTCAGTTGCTAAGAAGATTGGTCTTAGAGTTGAAAGGAGTGACACTTCTAGAGTGAGGTATAGATGTCCTTTTGTATGCTTGATATCTAAAGATAAAAAAGATCAAGAATTTAAAATCAAGACCCTAAATACAGAACATACATATGGGCCAACATTTAAGAACAGAAGAGCTACTCAAGAAGCTTTAGCACACTACTTCAAGAAGAAGGTCCAAAATAATCCAAAGTATAAGGTGAAAGACATGAGGCAGGATTTGGATGATCAGTCACTTAATGTTAGCTATTCAAAGATGAAGAGAGTTAAAAGACTTGTCTTAGAGAAATTAGAGGGTAGTTACATTGATGATTTCAATAAGTTGGAGGCTTATGCTCAAAAATTCAGGGAGACTAACCCTGGCACTGATGTGATGATTAATATATCTAAAGAGGCTTTGGAACAAGAAAAAAAGAAGATTTTTAAGAATATATGTGTGGTTTCAAGCTTTGAAAAGTGGCTGGAAAAGAGGTTTGAGGCCATTCACAGGGTTGAATGACACTTTTTTGAAAGGAAAGTGTAGGGGAATTCTATTTGTTGCTATTGGACAAGATTCAATAAAATATTTTTATCCATTTGCTTGGGTAGTGGTGGATAGAGAAACAACTAGAACATGAAAATGATTCATTGAATTGTTGAGAAATTTCTTAGAGCTGGCAGATGGTGAAAGATTGACATTTATGTTTGATATGCAAAAGGTAATCATTTGACATTTTTATTATTAGTTTATGATTTTCAATTTAACATTTATTGTGTAAAAAATAATTTAACTTGTAATTTTTTTTATTGTTACAGGGACCGTTGGATGCTGTTAATCAGGTGCTTCCAAAAACACATAGAAGCCAATTGGAGCAAGAGTTGGAGGGGTATAGAGATGAAGAAGTTACTATGATGGTCTGCTTGAAGTACCTATGAATAAGAATTCCAAGATTAATTGACGAGCATAGGTATTGTGTTTGAACAAGCTGTCAAGGATCTGATATCATACCCACCACAACACTGGTGCAGAGCTTAGTTTGACATAATTTGCAAGAACTTCACACGTGAAAATAATTTTATAGAGCTATCCAACAAATGGATTTTAGAAGCAAGGAGAAAATCCATAATCAAGATGTTGAAAGATATTAAAATCAAGGCAATAATCTACTGTTTTTTCTCATT